>JABAKD010000025.1:1122570-1363152 GCA_012845835.1 Undaria pinnatifida
CTCAACCCCTCCTCCTCAACCTACTCGTCCTTCTCCTCCTCCTCCTCCTCCTCAACCTCCTCCTCCTGCTCAGCCTCCTCCTCTTCCAATATTACCTCTTATCCTTCATATTCGTGTTCTTCCTCGTCCTCTTCGACAAAATATCGATATCGACGGGAGTGCTGCTTTATTGCTGTTGGTTCCCCCTTTCCTCTCTTTCCGCCTTATCCTTTGCGTGGTTTAATCGTCACACTGGTTCCTTCGTTGGGACGCTTTGGAGACTTAGTGACTGCATCTTTTCCTCCACTCGTACTTTCTATCACGTGCTCACGTCTTACTTGGCTCGGGACGCCACGTCCACCAAATCCTTAAACTTCAACGCAAAGGGCACGGCGTGTTCCGTCCGCACGTGGGGGGTCATAGAGTACTTCCATATCCAACTTTGTCTTTGCACGAAAGCACGTGAGGAACACCATAGTGCACGGCGAACGCTTGCTACGTTTCGACGCCGAGTTCATGTTGAATGTGACGGAGGTATTTCGATCTTCCCCCCTTGGAGCAAAGTACAACCGGAGGCCACGATAGACGTCTTTTAATCCTTCGAGTGCACATCTACCCATGTATTGCAGCCCCCCATACTCGCCACACCACAAAAGCCGCACGTGTTGCTCTCTTGCAAGGCCTGTCGCGTGCACGATGGTTTCGTACACGCACGCACAACCGAGTTAAATCGAAAATCGAATTTTAACGCAAATAGCGCAGACTTGTCGCCGGTAAAGTTTTCGAGGCAGTGCCATAGCCTCCACCCAACGAACCACTACGCTTGGGATTGCGTGTGCACACACTTGTGACGAAGGAGGCAGACAGGGCGCACCATGGTCTCCTTGAAGTGACCCCCTGCGGGTTGCCGCAGTCCCCTTACAACCAGCTCCATTTTGCAGGCCAGGCACTTGACCGCCCCAGCAGCAGGGGATGCGTGTACTCCCTCTTATGTCTGAGCCACATCCGAAGTATATACGAAGTGGGCGTGCAGAGGAAGAAAGGTGATGGTGTGGGAAACCGTTCAACATGAGTTTCTTTAAACCCCCGCAATCTCAACCAGTATCTCCTGTGTGGATATCAATTCGTCCATGCTGAACACGTACGCCATCTTGCCCACTCTAATGCCCGGGTCTAGTTTTATCACAAAGTTTAGAGGGCAGATGTAGATGTGGTCTATGTGGGCAGCTTTCGCGCCCCCCACTCGAAAGTGAACCACCTCCACCAACCAGCAGCTTCATAAGGTGCCCCTTCACGAACTGTCTACCCACCGGTCTTACCCGGGTATTCATGCTTGGCGGTGCTGTTGCGGATAGAAGCACGCCAGCGTAGGTGGCGGGCCCCTTGCGTTGCGAACAAACTTTGAAGAATGGTGCAGATGGTGCTCTGACCTGCAACCGTGAACAGTAGTCGGTTTGGTTGGTGCCTGGAGCTCACACCAGCGCCTCGTCTAAATGGGTTGTGAATGTCCGCACAAGCGCAAGCCTATCGAACGAAGCGTTACGGCAGTACTGTCCGGTGTAGTCCTTCCGCGCCGATGCCATATTGACCTACCCGTCAGACGATTGAGGAGGGGGGGGTGAAGAACAAACATGACGCATTGGTGCAAGTGGTTGATTCTACACAGCGAGTGCTAGTCTAAATTGGGCCAAGGTAATATTGCACCATTGGACAAGCTTGTATCTTTATTGACGTATATTTTTGTTCTCGAAGGCAAGGTGCTGCACGTGTTTCATCATCCCTGGATCGTTTGTCGCCAGCGCCTTACACATCATAACGTCCTCTGGATCCTCGCCTGCTGCGTGTTGATGCGGTGTAGAAACATGATTGAATTATACGCGCCACTAGTTGCCGGCCCCTTGCAAAAATCTGCAGAGACGCTGCAACTAGCACTGAGCAGTGAACAGCGCTGCTGTGCCTGCTTGCTCGGAATGCCCTGTGCTCATGGTCTCGGCCGTGTCCATTTCTTTCTTCCCGGTGCTCATTTACAAATGGGTGGTGTTGTAGTGTCTAGTAGGCTGTGTCTGCCTCTTGGGAGTGCAGGGATGACTCACCAGCATCCCCTGTTCTTGGTTTATATAGGTTTTAGGGTGGACTTAATTTTTATAGAAAACAGTATGGTACTGCGGTTTGATTTCGTTCAAAGAGGATATATAATATAATGTTCATAACGTCCACATACGTCGGGGGGTCCCTAAATTAAAATGCTGACACCCCCTTGTTAACATTTGGTTTCCCTCAATGAAAATAGGAGTGTGGTGTCGGATTTGATATTTTTGGAGATTCCTGAACAAAGTGCTGAAAGCCCCTATCTATTGATAAATGGGTGGGTATAGGTACAACTCGCGGCGCGAGTCGACGAGGGAAGAAAACGCTAAACAATTATCGTGACAAAAATGAAGGCATGTATCGTAGTGGAGAAGGGGGGCGAGGGCCCGCTATGTGACCCCGGATCTGAGCTACAACTGGGAGGAAGGGAGAGAGTAGTGCGAGGATAATACATGGGCTGAAGAAAGCAACTTAATCAAAAATAAAACATTTTGTATATAAATTAAAATACACTCCAGCTGTGAGATCGAATATTTTGTCGAATCTCATCTTTGCAATCTGTGTGTTATACTCCGATCGCGGGTATTATGGGTTGTGTGTCCTCATTAAGCATATATGTCGGCGACTCCCCTTACAACTACAGTGTAGCTATCAGGGTCAACAGGGTGATGTTAGGCAGTCTGTGTGCGGCAACTATAAAACCCGTTTCTGAGGGGGACAAAATATGACAGCTGTGGAAGGAAATGCATCAGTTAATCAAGTGAGTACTGCAAGTCGAATAAGCGGTGAAGGGAGGGCGGAGATGTTAAGGGTGGGGGCCTGATTTGATCAAAAGGGGGGAAGGAAGGGGGGGATGTGGGGGGAGAGAGGAAGGGTTGGGCAGGTCAATTTGTGCGTGGAAACTATATAACCTTTCTTGTGGGGGAGGCGAGGGGAAATGTGCCGGGGGGGGGGCGGGGGGCGGGGGGCGGGGGGGGGAGGGCTTTAGGTCGCATAGATGTAGGGGTTTGCTATACGCGTGGTGCTAGGTCTAGGCGATGGTGCGGGTGGTGGGGAAGGAGGGGGCGTTGGGGGCGAGGGTGGGTGGGATTTGCAGCAGCGGCATGGACGGCTCTAAAACGATAACGAGGCGATATCCAGGGCGTGGAAGTGTTTATTACTCTGGCGGATTTCGATATTAGGTGAGGCGTTTAAGCAAGAGATAACAAGGAGAATAGAAAAAAGGGGGGGGGGTGTTAAGAGGTTTAGGTAACATACAATATTAAAATACACTCCAGCTATGAGATCAAGGATTTGGTCGACATTGATCTTCGCAACATTTTGTGTGATCCTCCGATCGCGCGTATTGATTATATATGTAGGGGGTTGCTATACGCGCGGTGCTGGATCTAGGCGATCGTACGTGTGGGAAAGGAGAGGGTGTTGGAGCGCGGGAGGGGGGATGAATGATAGCTTCGTCATTAATGGCTAGAAATACATTGACGTGATAACAATTGCTTAAAAGTGTTTATTACTCTGGCCGATTTTGATTGTAAGTGGGGCGTTTGAATGAACTGCGCGGAGAACGGGAGGGGGTGGGGTGGGCGGAGGGTGGAGATGAGTTGGAGCTACGGCATGGATGGCTAGATTGATAATGAGACGAAATCAGCTGGCCGGTAGTGTTTACTGATCGGGTAGATTTGATTTCAGGTGGGGCGTTCGAAAAAAAAGAATCGGGAGGGGGGGGGGGGCCATGGGGACGAGCATTTTAATATGTGCGCGGAAACTAAAAACCCTTGAAGGGAACGAATGTGACGGTCGCAGTAAAAAGACACCCCTTTTTATCACCCGCCTGGGAATGTTGTTTTATAGTAGAAGGTTTGATGTTACATGTAGTATGCCACTCAGTTAGGTGTAGTTAACAACGTGTTAGTTGCTTCATAATTTGTTACTGTACATAGATCAAAAGATAGAATATTTCAATTGAGAGGTACAATCATGTAGATACCATTATTTTCTGACATCGCTATATATTAGAAAGAGACACATATTGCTAAATATGAAATGCAACAGGCGAGGTGATGACCGCCAATGGGAACGAAAGGGAGAATGCGAATCGTCAATGTTTTTAAAAGAACGCTTAGTGTACACGCGGTCAATTGTGTTACTTCGTTAGTCATACTTCGCTTGGCATTGTTTGGGAGGCGATCATGCGGACGGTATGTACGGAATATATTACGTAGTAAGTTGGTAGTGCGGTTTGCCGCGATTTAAAGATGTCTGTCTGTACCTCTTTTTCACATTATTATTGTCTCACATATACGATTTTACGTATTTGATGTTTGCCGTGCCGATGTGGGGCTATATGTACGATCTGCCAAACGGAGTATGCCTAACGAAGTAACGTAATTGAACGCGGATGCATCAAGCCTTCCTTTGAAAAAACTGACGATTTGCGCATCTTTCCCTCGTGCTAGATGGTGGTAACATTGCATGACCATATCACCTCGCTTGTTATATTTTGCAATACATACGTGTCTTTGTCGCATAATTAGCGACCGCAGAGCCCCACATCGGCACTGTGAAATCATGGCAACTACATGGTTGCACATATCGATTACAAATTGCTATCTTGCGATCCATGTACAATAGCACACCATGACGCTATAGCACAAATGCTTCAATCGTCAGGTTTGTCCCCTTTGAGGATTTATAGTTTCCGCGCACATATTGAAATGTCCCGTCCCCCGTCCCACCCCTCTCCACTCCCCCTCCCATGACCCTTCTTGTTCAGGAAAAACCCCAAACCTTCCGCCGCCCCCCCGCCCCCCCCCGTCCCCCGATCCTCCCCCCTTCCGCCTAGTTTGTCCAAACGCCCCACTCACAATCGAAGTCGGCCTGAGTAATAAACACCTATACGCAGTTGATATCACGTCATTATCTTTCTGACCATCCATGACGTAGTTTTCAATCATTTTCCCCCAACCCCCCCACCTCCAACGCCCCTCTTTTCCAACCACCCACACGATCGCGTAGACCTAGCGCAACGCGTATAACAAGCCCCTACATATCTTTGATCTCACAGCCAAAGTGTATTTGAATATTGTTTGTGACTTAAACCTCCTGAAAAATCTCCCTCTCTCCCCTCCCCCCACCCCTCTCGCTCTCCCTTACTCAAACGCCCCACCAAATATCGAAATCTGCCACATTAATAAACACTACACGCACAGAATATCACCTCATTATCTTTCGAGGGCCATCCATGCCGCTGTCCCCCCCCCCCCCCCCCCCCCCCCCGCCCCGAACGCCCCCTTCTTTCCAATCACCCGCGCCATGGCCTAGACCTAGTGCACCACACGTATAAAAAAAACCCTCACCCAAACCCTTCCTTCCCCCCCCCCCCGTCCCCCGATCCTCCCCCTTTCCGCCTAGTTTGTCCAAACGCCCCACTCACAATCGAAGTCGGCCTGAGTAATAAACACCTATACGCAGTTGATATCACGTCATTATATTTCCGACCATCCATGACGTAGTTTTCAACAATTTTCCCCCTAAACCCCCCCTCCAACGCCCCTCTTTTCCAACCACCCGCACGATTGCCTAGATAAGCACCACGCGTATAACAAGCCCCTACAAATCTTTGATCTCACAGCCGAAGTGTATTTGAATATTATTTGTGACCTAAACCTCCTAAAAAACCTCCTCCTTCCCCCCCCCCACCCCTCTCGCTCTCCCTTACTCAAACGCCCCACCAATCATCGAAATCCGCCAGATTAATAAACACTTCACGCACAGGATACCACTTCATTATCTTTCGAGAGCCATCCATGCCGCTGTTCCCCCCCCCCCCCCCCCCCGCCCCGAACGCCCCCTTCTTCCCCATCTCCCGCGCCATCGCCTAGACCTGGCACCACACGTACAACAAACCCCTCACCTGAAACCCTTCCTTCCCCCCCCCCCCCCCCCCCCCCGCGCCCCCTCCCCCCCCAACCCATCCCAACCCCAACCCCTCGAACACTCCACCTTCTCTCTACTCACTGATTGTACGACTTACCCCAGGATATACATGATAAACTGATGCATTATTTCCAAAACCGTCATTTTTATCCCCTCACAATAATTTATAGTTTCCACGCACATATTGAGCTGCCCCCCCCGCCCGCCCGCCGCCCCAACCCTCCCCCCCCTCCTCCCCAATAATAAACTGGTGCCAAAACCGTCAGATTTAACCGCTCGAAAGGATTTATAGCTTGCATGCACAAATTGCCCCCCCTTCCCCCCCCCCCCCCCCCCTCTCCAAATCCGCTCGCTTTTGATCAAAACCAGGCCCCTAGGTCCTTCAAAACTCCGTTCCCACCCCTAACCGGTTATTCGACTTACAAGATTCACTTGATAAAAGGATACATTTACCTCTACAGCTGTCAGATTTTGTCCCCCTCAGAAATGGGTTTTATAGTTTGCGCGCACAGACTTCCTAACATCACCCTGTTGACACTGATAGCTACACGGTAGTTTTAAGAGGAGTCGCCGACCTATATCCCTAATGAGGACACACAACTCATAATGCGCGCGATCGGAGTATCACACACAGCTTGCAACGTTGAGTTTCGACGAAATCTTCGATATCACAGCTGAAGTGTATTTTCATTTTCTTTAATAAAATATCACACGTCAAAATTGTTATGTATACCACACCTATCCTCACATGTGCTAGAGTAATAAACAATACACACGGCAGGATATGTAAACTGATGTGTTCCATCTACAACCTTCACATGTGTCCCCATACAATAATTTAAAATTTCCGCGCACATACTGAGTTGTCACGCCCGCCCATCCCTCCCCCCGCCGATCCCTTTTGTCTAAACGCCCCACATAAAATCAAAATCTGCCGGAGCAATAAACGCTACCGGGCAGCTGATATCACCTCATTGTCTTTCTAGCCATCCATGCCGTGGTTTCAATTCATCCCTTCCTCTCCTCTCTTTTCCCCAGCTTCAGCACAGAGAGTAAGTGGAGAGGCATGAGGGCTATACTGCTGTGATATTGGAGCGTATCGTGTACCCTGGTACCTTGAGCAGCAGCAGCAGGGGGACAAGCACTGGAAAGACAAAACCCTGTTTTATCATATGTAAAAGTGCTCACCATCGAGCTCCCCAAAAACTGACAACATCAGCAGTTACAGTAGCCTAGCCTTGGCAGATGCAGCAGCACCAGAGCAGCAATACCAGAAGCCGTGGCGGCATGATCATAATTGACAAAAAAAATACGCGCGCAAAATGTGGACCAACTAAGTTTCCCCGCGTCCCTGTTGGTCCCTGCACGCCTTCCCCATGCGAGCAGAGCACTTTTGCCTATCAGAAAAATCGCCGCGAAGACCCGCAGCGGCAACTGGGTGTGCGAGAAGTGCAAGCGCGATTTCGGACTTAATGTAGAATACATAAGCCGGACCCACATGGAGACTTACGAACAGTCGTTTCAACACAACAAGTCAGGACTTGTGACAATAGCAGTTGTTGCATTCGCTAGCACAAGCAGGTTCGATAGAAAAGAAAACGTCAGCTGTGAGTACGATTGATTCAATGATCGAAACTCAACTTTGCAAGCTGCGTCGTACATTAGATCCGTGTTTCATTTATGATATGGTGTTTGTGAATTGTACCTGGTTGTTAATACACTGCTTCACAATTTTTTCGGGAGGTCGTTTGCCCGTGTTCAGCAGTTTGGGAACTGCCACGCTGGACGTATTTTAGTCGCGCAGTGAATGAAGCTGCAGGCCTTGTCGATGTGCGTATGTGAAACGCAGAAGCAAATTCGTATTTTCTTTCCACGGCTGATCAATTGATATTGCTCAAGCCGAAAGTTGCGTGTCGACCGACAACGTGTGTCGACAGGGGTGCTGGTGCCGCGGCGGCGGTGGGCAGAGGGCGCACATTTCTTGTTTTTTTCAAACCGAAGAGCGCCACGGACGGTGCGAAGAAGTCGTCGGTGTTGATGGACAGTAGTAGCGGCGGGGGCGCAAGCAGTGACGTTGACGTGGTGTCGACAGGAATTATGGGCAGGGGTGAGGGTGGTGCGGGGGCGGGCAGTGACACTGACGTGGTTGTGACGGAAGTTGTGAGCAAAGGTGAAGGTGGTGCGGGTGCGGGCATTGACGCTGACGTGGTTGTGACGGGAGTTGTGAGCAAAGGTGAGGGTGGTGCGGGCGCGGGCAGTTTGGATGACGTGGTTGCGACGGAAGTTGTGAACAGGCTTGGGGATTGTGAGGGCGAGGGCATTGATATGGATGGTGTTTTGTCCGACGCTGCAGAGGGGAGTGGTCCCGCGGATAGGACGCTTTGTCCACGATCCCATCTACTGCGCGGGATAACGTCCTGTTGTCCGGGAGCCTGTTCTCCAACACTACCCATCAACTCTCCATGGTAATGGCAACCTTGATTCAAATATATATTTGAAAAAATAAAAAAATGTAGTCTAGACTAGTCTATACGATATGAAATTATAAAATACACTCCAGCTGTGAGATCGAAGATTTTGTCAAAACTCATACTGGTATGTGGAAATGTTTTCTCCCGCTCCCTTACTTTCGAAAACTATATTTTGTATAAAATAAACATACACTCCATCTCTGAGATTGAAGATTTCGTCGAAACTCATCTTTGCAAGCTGTGTGATACTCCGATCGCGCGTATTACGAGTTGTGTGTCCTCATTAAGAATATAGGTCGGCGACTCACCTTGCAGCTACAGTGTAGCTATCAGTGTCAACATGGTGATTTTAGTCAGTCTGTGCGCGGAAAATATAAAACCCGTTTCTGAGGGGGACAAAATCTGACAGCAGCTGTGGGAGGAAATGCATCAGTTTATCAAGTGAATCTTGTAAGTCGAATAACCGGTAGGGGGGGGGGGCGGAGTTTTGACGGACGTGGGGGCCTGGTTTTGATTAAAAGCTAACGGGGCTGGAGGGGGGGGGGAAAGGGGGGGGGGGGGGGGGGGGGGGGGACGGGCGGGCAATTTGTGCGTGTAAGCTAAATTTTTTTCAAAAGGATAAATCTGATGGTTTTGAGAAAAAAAAAAAAAAAATCACCAGTTTATCATGGGGGGGGGGGTTGGGGCGGGGGTGGGTCGTGTGGGGCAGCTTAATCAGTGCGTGGAAACTATACATTTTTTTTAGGGGATAAATGTGACGGTTGTGGAAAGAATGCATCAGTTTACAATGTATATCATGGGGTAAGTCGCATAATCAGTGAGTAGAGAGAGGTCGAAGTGTTCGAGGGGGTGGGGTTGGGATGGGTGGGGGGGGGTTGGGGAGGTGGGGGGTGGGGGCCGTGGGGGGGGGGGGGGGGGGGGGTTAAGGGTTTTAGGTGAGGGGTTTGTTATACCTGTGGTGCTAGGTCTAGGCGATGGTGCGGGTGGTGGGGAAGAAAGGGGCGTTCGGGGCGGGGGGGGTGAAAGCAGCGGCATGGATGGCTGTTGAAAGATATTGAGGTGATACCCAGTTCGTGAAGTGTTAATTAAATCTGGCGGATTTCGACTTTAGGTAGAGCGTTTGAGCAAGGGAGAGCGAGAAGGGGGGCGGGCGGGGGGAGGGAAGACTTTTTAGGAGCCTCGGTTTAGGTCAAATAATAATATTCAAATACACTTCGGCTGTGAGATCAAAGATATGTAGGGGCTTGTTATACGCGTGGTGCTAGGTCTAGGCGATCGTGCGGGTGGTTAGAAATGAGGGGTCGTTGAAGGGGGGTTTTTGGGGGGGGGTGGGGTGCAAGAATGAAACCTACGTCATGGATGGTCATTTCATATCGGCAGGTTATCATCTATTCTCC
The DNA here is from genome assembly GCA_012845835.1 of Undaria pinnatifida. NCBI lineage: Eukaryota > Phaeophyceae > Laminariales > Alariaceae > Undaria > Undaria pinnatifida. The sequence goes on from JABAKD010000025.1 coordinate 1,132,442, forward strand.
TCGGCATCATCTCAAAACGTGATATATTTAGCATACTTTTGCCGCGAGAAAATTTCAGCATTTTGTTCTATACAAGATATCACTCAACATAGAAAACACTCGAAATCGTTGAGAACGTAACGAACGAACGATGTTTAGCCCTTCTCATTTTGGTGTCCCTATCGTGGCCGTTTGCTGCTGACACATGCAACGACACGTCATCTATCTACAAAGTGTGTGTTGTTGCCTTGTCATTATACCGTTCTTATTTCAAAATGGCACCAGTACACCCAGAGTCCATGTTTTTTCTACATCTTAAAGATATTTAAATTATGTGGTCACAGACTTTGCAACATAGCGAACCAGCCAGTCGCAAGTCGTCAATGTAAAGCAAGTGAAGTGCCAGCGGACGGGGTTGGAGAACACAGCAAAGCAAACCAGATCAAGTAAAGAAAAGAGGAAAGAAGAAAAGAAAATAAGAGAATACAAGCAGAACATAGGGCAGTAGTTCTGAAGAGTGTGATGCAAAGAGGCCGGAAAGGAAAGGCAAGACTGCAACAAGAAAGCACGTACGTGCTGAAGAAGAGGCACAGATACCTGTTGCGCGGACAAAACAACACGAGAAGATGACGGCTGTTGTTCCACACGGCCACCCAAGCAACATTTGGAAGATAACAAACTGCTGTTTTACGGAAAAAACAACACAATGAAGAGGAACAAGATGCCGCCGGCAAAAGGCCGGTAGGGAGGAAAACAAGGGAGGAGAGAGAAAAAAAAAATGATAAGGGACGCCAGCAAGTCATTGCTGTCGCTTTCGCCCTCCACGCCTTGAACTCAACGAAAAACAACAAGAAGCAGGAACTACCACTCGCTGTAGATGGTTCAGAGTTATAGTAGCTCACGCTCTCCACGTTACTATTCGTACTGGTACCTTGCCACACGATCTGCTCTTTCGTTTCTGCATTCATTTACTACATACACACAGTTACCTCGTAGCTGTACCAGTACGTGCAGCTGCTCCCCCCTCCCCCGACCCCCCGGTTTTCCTTGGTTGCTGTTCGTGGCGTCCTCTGCTTCGTATGAGTTGTCAAACCGTTTTGTAGCGCTACAACAGTAGTGGCAGTAGTAGTAGTAGTAGTAGTAGTAGTAGTAGTAGTGGTAGTAGTAGTAGTAGTAGTAGTAGTAGTAGTAGTAGTAGTAGTAGTAGTAGTAGTAGTAGTAGTAGTGAACGGAAAATTTACACCGCGGTCATATTGCATACAAAGTACATTTTCATGTTCTGTTTTGGGCGCATTTTGTCGCTTCATGTTTTATATTTTCTTTGCTATTACGTCCCACTAAACCAGTAAGATTTCCCCCTTAAGCGACTCTCTGGACCCCCCGTGTGTGACATCCCTTCGTCCCCCGGCATGTACCTTCATGTACATTACGCATAGGGGCGATCATTCCCACAGCTCGACGACTTGCTGCATCGAAGTTGCCAACGTTTAGCCTCGCTCGCTCGCCCTGCCAATTTTCTGTCGGGGTTCGAACCTATTCCACACATCGTCCTTACTTACCCAATAGTTATAAAATTAGCTTCAATAGGTATAAATATAGCTACACGGGTTATTCATGCTTTTGAAGCGCCGCGAAGTTCATCGCCACTCACTCGTGGCGCTTCGTAGACTCCTGGCGCTTACAATGATGGCGGATTGTGGTGAACTTTGCGGCTGCAGTGCGAGCAAGCAGCAAGCAACAATATTCAATCCAACCATGCAATGCAACTATAATTTTATTGATCAATGTAACACGAGATTTGACAAAAATCCCGCCGATCCGCCGATCCCGCTGATGTGTACTGTTAGTGGTGGTTGACGCGGAAGTTCATTCGATAAAATTATATATTCATTAAATTATAGTTTCCGAAAGTTAAAATGATATATTATACGTAAGTTTTGATTTTTTTTTTTTTCCACGTGGCATAGTATACACACTTACTGCCGTCCTTGTTATTCAATTATATTACAAACATGAATAATAATGCAAGAATACTATTAATATGTACCAGTACTTGACCAAAATGTTCTAAGTGTCAAGATTCCCCCCCAGCTAATATAACAAAGTCGACCCCTCCCCCCCTCTTTCCGTTTCTGGTTCGTCACATATATTGCGTGTGTAGGGTAAGAGTGAGATAGTACACCTACTACTGGAATATCATTCACCTACCTGGTATACATAATAAAAATGGGAATACGCTCGAGCTGTGAGATCGATGATTTCGTCGAAAATAATATTTGCAACATGTGTGTGATACTCCCATCGCACGTACTACTGGGTGTCTGTCCTCATTAAGGAAACAGGTCGGCGACTCGCCTTGGAACTACAGTGTAGCTTGTACCAGAGTCAACGGGGTGATGTTAGTCAGTCTGTGCGCGGAAGCTATAAAACCCGGCGCAAAATCTGACGGCTGTCGAAGGAAATGAATCAGTTTATCAAGTGTATCCTCAATTTCATATAGTCGGTGAGGGGAGGGCGGAGTTTTTAAGGGCGTGGAGGCCTGGATTTGAACAAAACGGAGCTGGCAGGAGGTGGGGGGCAACTCAACATGTGCGTGGAAACAATAAATCCTTTAAAAGGACAAATCTGACGGTTGTGGAAGGTATTCATCAGTTTATCATGCCATGTATATCCCGTAAGTCGTAAACCAGTGAGGGGAAAGCGGAGAGTTCGAAACGTGGGGGTGGGGGGGGGGGGGAGGGAGATTTCCCACTGCTTTAGGTCAAATATATGTATTGGCTTTCTATATGCGTGGTGCAAGGTCTAGGAAATAGTGTGGGCTGTGGGGAAAGCGGGGACTTTGGGGTGGGGGGGCGGGGGATTTGGGGCTACGTCAGGTATGGCTAGAAAAGGATCTGGTATCAACCGATATATACGTCCACACCCCCCCCCCTCAAACGGCCCCTTCTTACCCACCACCCGTACCATCGCCTACACCTAGCACCACGCGTATAGCAAGCCCCAAAATCTGTGCGACCTATAAAAGCTGTTGGGTCACCCATCTTTTCCCCGCCCCCCCCAGCCACCCTTTTGAACACTTCGCCTTCTCCTCATTTGTTGTACGACTCACAGTATGTCCATGATTACCTGATGCATTTCTTCAACAGCCGTCAATTTCGTACCTTTAAAGGGTGTATAGTTTGCACTCGCAGGTTGCGTTGCCCCCCCCACCCCCCACTTCCGCCTGCTCCCTCTTGTTCAATCCCAGGTCCCCCACTTCTTTTAAAATTCCGCCCTCCCCTCACGGGTTGTACGACTTGCAGCATACACTCGATTTACTTATGCATTTCCTTCCATAGCTGTCAGATATTGTCGACCTCAAAATCGTTTTTTTTTATCGTTTCCGTCCACAGTCTGATTAACATCACACTGTTGACCCTGGTTGAAGCTACACTGTAGTTCCAAGGTCGCCCACCTATATCCTCAACGAGTTGTACGGGCGGTCGGAGTGTCACACACAGCTTGCAAAGATGAGTCTCGACAAAGTCTTCGATCTTACAGCTGGATGGAGTGCATTTCCTTTTTACATCGTACGTGCACGTGGTTACACGCATACTGGATTATTGACGAGGGGGCGACGCCCGGTGTATGCTTTTTATATATTCCATGTTAAACTTCAGGCCAGCTGCGAGGTGTCGCGGCGTATATACGTTAACCCTCTATTTTGATCAGGGCTACGATATGCCGAGTTTGAACCTCTACTACGACGGACCCTTTTTCATTATTTTTCAAACACATCTACTTTACGGCGCAAGCCGTGGTTACAGGTGTCGTCCCTTTTCCCCCCCGGTTCTGGCCTTCAATTTGTGTCGCGGATATGGTTCAGCAAGCCAACTGCTCGTCGAGTTTTCATCGAGGGTTGCTAATTCACTGACCAAAAATACATACTTAGTAGGCGATCTCGTTGGCTCAACGTAGCTCGCCATTCCGCTGTTGATTGATATCACAAAAACAATGCTAATAATGTTTAAAATCACGAAGCCTAAGACAACAGTGGAATAATGTGGTCACCCCCACGAGTGACCCCGAACCAAGTGCGAAAAAGGAAGAAGGAACTTATCCCCCTAACGTGTCTATGGCCCGTCTAAATATGCCACCTACAACGAAGCAATCGGTTGCGACTTCTCTATCGTCGCTTGTGAAGGATGCAGATCGGTCGATGACGTTCTGAAGCCACGACTGCTTGGAAGGTTGGACGAACCAGTACGCAGTACGCGTTGTCTATGCTTGTCCGGCGACAACTTTGTGAAGAGGCAGGTGGTCCTAGGGTTGCCGTATAAACCTCGGCCTTCGCACATGCCTCATATTCTGCTGTACTACCTGGTATGTGCGCACATTATAATGCTACTTTCTCAGCAACGGCCAACACAAAAATACAATCAGACCCCGACCGAGATAGTACTACTTGGTGGCGTGAAAAACAGCAGGAAGATAAATACTGCATGAACGAATCTAGAAAAATATATTTATAAGGTAGGTATCTGTTTCATAGCAGCAAACAACTCCCGGCACCACCATGAAGAGCTATATTGGTAGGTTGAATTGAGGTCACCATACTAGGTACCGTGCAGGCTACCGGGGGTAGCCTGCTCAAGTCATGCAACCAGGATAGAAAGTCATTAGGGTATGTCGTTCTAAACCAGCTAATTATCGGCACCACGACGAACAGTTACAGTTAGTACACCGTCCGGGTAACTCCAAGGTGTAGGCGTGGCAAGTGTTCAGCACCCAGGGACGCATCTGAATTGGATCGTAGACGTGCGGGGAATAGGGTGCGGGTGGCGGGAGGCTGTTCCTGGGTCAGGATGTGGGTGGTCGTCGGGCCAGGAGGGTTGTTTCGTCGTCATTGCAGTGGGATCTGCTTTTTTTTCGGCAATAGCAATGACGTCGGCCCCGGACTTCCGCCTACTGAGATCACGCATACAGCACCACGGTACCGCCATCAATTCTCAGGAGGAAGGCGAGAAGGGCACTTCACGTACAGGCACTGTCGACGGGCGGAGGGGGAAGGACGGGGAGAAGGTTCAGAGATTGTGCGGTTGCGTGCTGTACGCGGACAAAGCGGGCATCGTATCGCGATCATCAGAGGGGCTGGAGAGGATGATTACGGTTATCGTGGCTGCGTGCTCATCGTTCGGGCTTACGGTTTTCGAGGTGAAAACAGATATACAGTACTGGGCCCGCTTTAGTGCAGGTGTGTGTCCAGAGATTTTACCTGCACTATAGCGGGCACCTGCACTACTCATAAGAGTGCCTCACTAGTGCAGGTTCGGCGCTATTGAGGTTTTGAACATCCTCAATAGTGCAGGATGAGGCACTCTTTGACTTCATGGTGTGGCGTTCACGCTCTGCGGGGCTAACAGAGTACGAAATGGATCAAAACCATGTATTAATAGCGGACGAAGATAAATCTCAGTCCTCGTTGCCTTTCTTCGATGTTGCAAGATAGAAAAAGACAAAACAGAAAAAGAAACACGACAGGAAGCGTACAGCAAAAATACGAGCAACCACATACTGCTGTCCCCCGCCCTCATTACGTGGTGACAAAACTCTATCATGTCTGCCTGGCGCACCCGCTTCGATGTTGCAAGAACAAAAAAAACACAAACAAACCAAGACAAGCACGACAGGAAGTGCACCGCAAGAAAAACAAACAACCATGTACCCCTGGCCCTCACTACGTCGCGACAAACTCCCTTATGTCTGCCTAGCGCGCCCGCTTCGATGTTGACGGAAAAAAAACAAAAAAAACAACAAAAACACACAGGAAGGTCACTGCATGAAAAACAAAACAACCATGTACCCCCCGCCCTCACTACGTCTCGACAAACTCTCTCATGCCTGCCTGGCGCATCCGCTTAGCGGAATGTGCTGCGATCATCGACATCTTTTCTTTCGTTAGCTAGAACGCCGCGTCTCCGTTGCCACACTCCTCTGCTGCCGCTTCCAGATAATCATGCTGCCGCAATTACCGTGGAGCCGCCCGCCCCATCCTCCCTGACAGACGTGGCCATGAGGGGCTTGTGGCGTTCTGTCTTGTTGATGGCACAGTTCACCGTCCGCACAAGGCATGGTGCGCCTCTGCGCTGCGGAGAGCTGTTCGGGTCTGCAGCACCACGTGCATCCTCGTTTCTGTGTTGCGTCTGTCCGCTGTTTGTCTGTCCGTGTGTGTCCAACCTGCACTATTGCGGGGCACCGCGGTGCCTAACGTGCACCATAGCGGGACCTTCCTCAATAATGCAGGTTCTGCACTATTGAGGGCGCTTTCTGTGTCCAGAGATTTTACATGCACTATACCGGGCACCTGCAGTATTCAACCTGCACTATAGAGGGCCCAGTACTGTATTGTGCCTGCAAACCAAAGGCGGGGGGAAGGTCTCGTTCACAATCAATGCAGCCGGCCAGGTACACAAACAAAAAAATCGAGTTTGTGTACTTGGGCCGGGCTATCACCGCAGAGTAAAGGCCTCAGCATTGAAACACCGCGGCGTCTTCGGAGGACTTGGGCGTGCGTCCAGCGGTACAAGGTGAAATCTACCATAGCCCGGGTGTGCGCTTACGATTTAGGGTGCAGTTACCGAAAACTGAGGTGATCTAGACACTGCTTTACGGTTGCATGACGCGTGGAGCCCGACGGCGCCTGACTATGACAGGCTACGACGGGTTCACCACTCATTGCTCCTCCGATTCCTCGAGTGGCGGTTTTTTCAGGCGCGAGTAGTGAGACGTTTGCACCAGTATGGACCTGGCACGTCGTAGGCTGACTCCCGATTTCACTTTCATATGTTTTTGGTGGAGGCATAGATTGCGTCAGCTGTGATATATGCCTGTACCACCTTTGATTTGTTTGTGTTTTCCCCTGCGGTATTCCGTGACCACGGACCTGATTAGGTAGAAGTTAATGGGACAACAACAAGAACAACTTGCACAATTGCACAAACTAATAGTGTATAGCCAGACGAACTCAAGAAGAGTATAAGCCACAACGCCAACGGTAGCACCTGCTCATAGCGAAGCCGCCTTCGCTATTTCGTTTAGCAATTTCAATCCCGATGCCACGAAGGCTATCTACAGTAGACAGAAAGGCAGAATCACAACATATAGTGAAGAACAACCATGCTACGAAATACATCAGGTTTTCAAGATGTCTACTTGTAATAATACCAGTAATAAGCGGTTACACCGCCAGTAGTGGTAGACACTTACCACAGAAATCATGGTGTCATACTGCTTGCGCTCAGCGTAGATACCGTGGGTATGCGCTTGTTCGAACGGAAAAACAACGACCGAACGACTACCCCGCTGTGAGCGATGTTAGAGACAGCATCAGCTTAAAACGAACAGGACGAAAGACCATGTCTTGGACAACACCCACAAATCTCGAGGAACTGCAGCGGTATCCGGAAACGGTCACTGGTGTGCGGAGTGACTATTGAAGCCTAAGTTTAATGATGACTTAGAAATGTGGGAAATCGCAGTAGTGGTGGCGGTGGGTTCAGCAAGTAGACGGACGTGTCACAAACAGGTATTAGCTGAGAGCATAAAAACTGGCGACAAGGGGAACACGCGCACGGAGGGGGGGGGGTGTGGAGGGGGTCAACACCGCTGGTAACGAGGGCAAGGAGGGGACGACACACGGTATTAAAAATGACCAGATTCACTGCGGAACCTTGAACGATGTCTACGTTATAGATTAAAGGCGGAACCAGTTGTTGTAGCTCTAATGGCCCAGAGACCGGTCGGAAAAACCGCGCTTGTGGTGGCTCGTTATTGGCTACAAGGTCGTCGCTTTTCAGCGTCGGCTCTGGGATCTACGCCGAGACGCGTGCTACCTACGATAGATGTTTTGTCTGAAACCTTTTCTGCATGACGGGGCTTCTTGATCCAAAATAGTCGAAATTTTTGCCCATTTTGTTTTTTTGACTCTCGCGAGTACCACGCGTGTACCTAGGCCACGACATTTTGCATTCGGTAGCGGTTATATATTTTCTCTTGAGCAGTTTTATGGGGAAGAGGTCTTAAGCTCCCAAGCTGAGGCGCCTTTCACAAAGAATTGGTGCACCTCTATCGTAGCACAAGTCCCTTACGCTGTCCCATAGGGGGTATTACAGGCTGCATTAGATAATTGTCCTGAGATTCGGGCTAGAAGACCGCGCTCGTCCGTCGATCGGTGATCGGGAAACGCTGCCGAGCCTGCTAGATAGAGATATGGCGGACCACCGGATGACAAGTGCAGATGTGTAGCCGTGGTTGCAATATTGTAGAAATAGTAACACCGTCGGAGTAGTAGTGGTGGTAGTAGCAGTTCTTGTAGCAGACGTTAGAGCAGGAAGACCTGTAGCAGCAGTAGTAGAAGCAACAGTGGTTGCAGTAGTGCGGTAATGGAGTAGTAGACTAGTGATATAGCCATAGTAATAGTAGTATCGGTAGGGATAGTAATGTAGTAGTAGCGATAGCAAAGCTGCAGTAGCAGTAGTAGTAGCGGAAGTAGTAGCAGTAGAAGCAAGAAGAGCAGTAGTAGTTGTAGTAGCAGCAGTGGATTTACGAAAGGTAGTGGTACCTATAGCAGCAATAGATACTGTTGCAACTCGTCCTGTGACTACCTAGGTACTTGCAGCAGAGAAGGCGTAAATATTATTACCACTTCCTCAACGAAATTCGTTTGGTGCGGACGGAGAAACGGATGTAGAACGGTAGCATATCAAACATTTGTTATACCTCGTCAATCAGTTGATGAAGGAGTGGGTGGGTGATGATAGGTGATCATTCGGTAACTATTTCGGATGCATGTAAAAGCATCTAGGTGCAAGAACCATTTCATTCACGAATCGGATGACACGTCTGCCGGTACCAGTCCGAGGAGATACAGCTGTTTGTGTATCATCTGCCATCCGATTGATTGAGTAGATTTGTGTGGCGGGATTTTCATGGCAGAATAAACCCGCACATATATATTTTGATGTGCAGGCACCCACGGAGCGTTCCCCTTCTTAAGGAAAATGCCTTGGGTGTTGCGACGAGGTCAAAATTACTAACGTTCGCGGTGGAACATGATCATCGCTGTACGGTGTACCTACATCAGTAGCAGGCACCACTGGTCGCAACGTGATAAGTTGATCTGTTGGTAACGTACGGGCACGTGCTCTATCACCGTTCGAGAACGACTGCTGTGCACTACGTTAGATAGTGAAACGTTTTACACTGATATCGAATATCTGAGCCTCAACGACGGCTATTTGAAGATGCAAGATAGACGTTTTTCAGTTTCTTTTAAAGGCAAGATAGCGTGCGTGTTTTGCATTAATAGTTCGTTGTGCGGGGGGGGCGGGTCGACACATAGTAGGACAAAATACTACTTCACTCCAGTTATGAGATCGAATATTTTGCCGAAACTCATATTTGCATGCTGTGTGTGATACTCCGATCGCGCGTATTACTGCGCGTGTGTCCTCATTAAGGGTACAGGTCGGCGACTCCCCTTGCAAGAGATTCAGGATAATGCAGCACTTGGGTTCTAACGTCGTGATAAGGATGGTGATCTTTGACGACGTTTGGAGGATAATGGGATCTTAGAAACATCAGCAAATAAATACGCGTCACGATAGACCAATATTTGTGAATGTGCGTGAGTTGACCTTCGTAACCCTTGCTGTAAGTACTATACCGTCAAAATATAGCGTTGCTTCTCGCTTGTTATGGCCACCAGCCTATTGTTATTGCCACCATCGCTCCAACGGTGACACATTCTCTTGTCCATCAACACCATCATACAATACGCAAAATACCACAGGCAGGGAAAATATGAACCTGATATTTCATAACCAGCAAGCACCTGACAAGTAATTGTAAAGACTAATTACGTACACCTGATGCGGACACTATCAGGTATATTGTTGACATATAATACCTGGCTTCATGCAAAGGAAAGGAACACCACTTAAGGATCATCTACTACACGGTAGAGCATATTCTCATGAGTACCACTAACAAGAGCACCAGACATGGACGCGACATCTACAGGACCACCACATCCTCGACGACAGTGGGGAGAAAACAGGGCGTATAATCGTACACTAGAAAAAAATAATGTCAAAAGGAAGTACAGGCAGATATATTTGTTAACACTGCGGCAGACCAAACTACCAACCTATTACGCAAGGCATTTCGTGCCTACCTGCCGTCTTCATGATCGCCTGACAGCCTCTACCAGATTCAGTAGCATATATATGCCTTATGAAGTAAAGTCATCATCGAGTTCAGTAGTGGTGACATTGCATGCCCACATCACCTCGCTTGCTGTAATTGTAAGATGTATATCTCTGTCGTGAAGTTGGCGACCTCAGAGCCCCATATTGGCACGTAAAAAATCATTGGCGTAAAATCGCACATTTTAGTGTGGAAAGGAAGTACAGACAGATATGTTAAAATTGCGGTAGACCACGCTACCAACCTATTACCTAGTGTATTTCGTACATGCCGTCTGCATGATCGGCTCCCAACATATTTTATACACGAAATATGACTAACCAAGTAGCCTAGTTGAGCGCGGGTACACCAAGCGTTCCTTTCAAAACACTGGTGGTGCGCACTTCTCCCTCTTGTGCTCAATGGTGGCGACATTGCACGACCACATCCCCTAACCTGCTGTATTTTGCAGTATGTATCTCGTTCAAAAAAATTACGATGTCAGAAAATAATGGTAGCTAAAGCTACAGAAAAAATTGGTTGTACCTATGGATTGAAATATTCTATCTGACGATCCATGTATATAACAAATTATGAAGCTTTAACACGTTGTTTACCACACCTAACGTTTGTGTTGCATACCACATCTAACATCAAATCTTCTAGAAAAATAAACAATACCCGGCAGGTGATACGATGGGATGACTTCTTGTTAAAACCGTCCGATTTGTCCCCTTTAAAAACTCATAGTTTCCGCGCACATATTTATGTGTCCCGTCCGTCCCCCCCGCCCCCTCCCCCGATCCCTATTGTTCAAACGCTCCACCTAAAATCTCTGCCAGAGTAGTAAACACTACCAGCCAACTGATATCACCTCATTATATTTCTAGTCATCGATGTCGTAACTCCAACTCATTTCCGCACTCCCCCCCCCCCCCCCCCCCTTTGTTCCCCGCCCAGTTCGTTCAAACGCCCCACTTACAATCAAAATCGGCCACAGCGATAAACACTTCTACGCAATTGATATCACGTCATTACCTTTGCAGCCATCCATGACGTAGCTTTCATTCCCCCCCCCCCCCCCCTCCGCCTCCCCAGATCCCAACGCTCCCTTCTTCCCCACCACACGCACGATCACCTCTCCCCACCACCCGTACGATCACCTATACCTAGCACCACGCGTATAGCAAGACCCTACATATATGCGTGATACGCGCGGTCGAAGAATCACACACAAGCTTGCAAAGATGAATTTTGACGGAATTTTCGATGTCACAGCTGCAGTGTATTTTTATTTTGTATGTGACGTGAACCTCTCGGACAACTCCCCCCCCCCCCCCCCCCTTTTTCATTTTCTTTCCTGCTCCCTCTTGCTCAAACACCCAACTTACATCGAAATCTGCCAGAGTAATAATCACTTCCACGCACTAGATATCATATCAATATCGGTCTAGAGCCATCCACGAGCCGCTGCTGCAATTCCCCCCCCCCCCCCCTCCCCCGCGCCACCGTCCCAGTGCCGCCTCCTTCCCCGGCACCCGCCCCTACGCCTGGACCTAGCTCAACGCGTATAGCAAACCACTACGTCGATGCGACCTAGCGATGATGTTGATCATATCTTTCGCCCCCCCCCCCCCCCCCCCCCCCCCCCATCCCCAACCCCCCCCCCCCCTCCCCCACCCCCACCCCCACCCCTACCCCTACCCCCTCGAGCGCTCCGCCTTCTGGTCACTGGTTTTACGGACGTATAGTATACACATGATATAATAGTGCATTTTTTCCAAAACCGTCAGATTGACATCCCCAAATGATTTACAGTTTCCACGCACATGTTGAGCTGCCCCGCCCGTGTCGCCCCCCCCTCCCATGATCAACTGGTGCGTTCTTTCCAAAACCTTCAGTTGTATCCGCATAAAGTTGATTTATAGTTTCCACGCACATATTGGGATGCCCCACGCACCCCGCCCCCGCCGCCCCCCCTGATCCCTTTCGATCAAACCCAGGCCCCACCATTAAAAGAACTCCGACCTCCCCTCACCGGATATTCGACTTACAGGGTTCACTTGATAATCTGATGCATTTCCTTCCACAGCTGTCAGATTTTGTCCCCCTCAAAAACGTGTTTTATAGTTTCCGCGCACAGACTGACTAAAATCATCCTGTTGACCCTGATAGCTACACTGTATTTCCAATGGCAGTCGCCGACCTATATCCTTAATGAGGACACACAAACAACCCGTAATACGGGCGATCGGAGTATCACACACAGCTTGCAAAGATGAGTTTGGACAAAATCCCCGATCTCACATCTGCAGTGTATTTCTACTTTCATAATATATGTGTAAAACTGTTTCCCATGGAATCGACATTGTCAACGATACTACTGTGGATTGCATGCACTCGAGTATTCTCCGGTCTAATCACCTAGACGAAAAAGCCTCCATGATTAACCAGCATGCAAAGAGAGATATGGATATGGTCGTTATCCCGTGGAGGAAGCCGAAATTTTATCAATTCAAGCACCCAAAACCAACAATGATCCATAGAAGAAACACTCTTACTGCGGTTGTCGAAATCCCCACCAACACGGTTAAATGTATATCTAGACACCAAGTACGAGAGGATTCCCAACCGCCCCTCTGCTCCCTGATAGGACAACGGGATAAAAAATCATCGCTCGTCATGCCACGATGTTTCAAGCCAAGATCACCATGCTCTAAAATCCATTGATACACTGAAACCCGCACCATCAAAATTTTAAGCGGAATCTCAGCTTCCATATAAATGCCAAATCCGGAATGTTCAAATTCAACGAAGAAGGGGACTGGATTTAACGTCAACATCAAACCGCTACTAAGCACTCACCTTCAATGGTGTCTTTCAGCTGGTGAAACATTGTAGGGTTGAAACAAACGAACGAAAGCCGTACATACCTCCAGCATCTCAAAAGCATTAAGTTCAACTACTTCAAGCGCAAAACTGAAGAGCCAATAATAATGTCAAACACCTATGTTAGGTTTTCATACAGTCATCCCGTGGTAGAGGTTGCATCTTGGGGGTTAAGCAGTGTTTCTGACCTTCTGACTGTCTGACCTTCTGACCTTCTGATCTTCCTCAAGAAAGTGTGGAGCTATCGCCTAGGACGATACTTTTACGAGTATGTTTGCGTTAGGAAAAGCGCGCAGAAATGTCGCTCGGATCTCGCGAGCATGGCCTTCGAAGTCATGTTTCCGGTGGGATATGGAGCTGCACAGGTTGGAAGCTTTGACAGTTTAGCTTCACCCATACCGTGGGATACTTCATTTCAAAATGACAATAACAGAAGCTGAAAATTCCAAACCTGTATATGAAATCCGCAAAAAAATCTCAAATCCGTAAATTAATATGTCAAATCCCGAAGCACATTGTCCTATCAAATACCGCAGTCAAGATATAAGTGCCTATATTCCAGGTACATTTTTCAGGATCATCTCAAAAGCAGAACCGAGGTTACATGTGAAGCGTATCGGAGTCTTCCAGTCCAAGGAGAGTTCGCACTCAAAATTGAAACTGCCGGTCTCAAATCAACTCAGGTTATTACAAGGCACCCGACACGGGCTTTCGCTTAGATAATTTGCGGTCATAGGCTGCCTCCGCGTAAACCACCAGCTCTAGACCACTGCCCCTCTGGAACGTAACGCCGTTGCTACTCGAGGCATACGGGTCCCACAAAAAATCCTTCTCGAGGCCTTGCAGTGCCTGTGCTTAGAGGGCCGGCCAACCCTCGATACCGCGCTCGCAGCATTGTAGATGTACCTCGTCTGGTTAGCAAGCTACACCAAATTCCCAACCACGTCGCGGAATAACCACACGCCATCGGGTTCGTGCTCGACGTTGAACTCCTCAAGGAAAACATTGACCGGAAGTTAAATGTTCCTGATACAGTCACGCAAAGGTTGCCTGGCTGTCTTTTCCGTTTATAACGGCTGTGAATTTGTCAAATATCCCGCGATCTTGTCTCGGCAACGGTGGCAACCCGCATGCAATCGTAGGTCACCAAGGTTGTTGATGTACATTATCTTGCTAGTCCTCACAACACCGGTGACATACCTCTTTACGGCATACCGCAAATTTTTCATCAACGTGCAGTACTGCAATACCGGGAACAGACCCTGCCTTGGTAAATCTAAATACAGAGGGATCCGCAGTACCCTGGTCTAAAGTATAAATTTTCAGACCGGCGACCGAACGTTTGCGCCAAGACCGCGACTCTTGCTTGAGGCCGTACAGACAACGTTACATCTTAAAACGTTGCTCGATTGAGCGTCACTGCCTTTAGGCGTATGCATCAAAAGCATCTAGAAGTCGTTTCATTGCAGTGAACTACGCTTCAACCTCTAGCTACCAGTCGCACCGTCACCGTCACAGTGGTACCGATCGCTACCGACTATTACAAGAAGATCGATCTCTACTGACTTCTACGGGAAGACCGATCCCACATTCCCAAATATTTGCTGATATGCGGCTACAACCGTTTCCGTTCGTTGGGGAGCACGGAGAACTCGTAATCGATGGCATACAATCAGTTTACATTATATTCCGACTAAATTACCTCTTCGTACGTGGCCTGCTCAGACGAATGACAAGGTTTCAGCGGAGGAGGGCTGTTGGGTATGCACTGGATGAACAGACCTTGGTCAGCTGCCCCCGCTGTAGTCGTCGCCAGTTGCAAGAGCTCATTACCCACGGAACATTCGGTAACCTGAGTGTGTTCGGTCACGGGTAAGGATGTCGTGGGCATCACCCCCGAGGGCGATGGCACCATCGGTGGAGTGGGCTGATTGCCGGCGTCATCACCGCGTTCAACCACAGATGGCCCCGTTGCCGTCCTTCGTGTTCCATGCAGTACCGGCAGTACCGGCGATAGCGAGAAACCGGTGACACCTGCGACACCTCCAAAAGGTATTTTCAAACATGAAATTGGACGGTAACCTCTTTCTCGGGGGTAGCAGCGACGATCGGTAAGTGCTCAATCTTCCAGGTGACATCTGGCGTGTCGTATGTTAGACACGTCGGCGTGAGGACCGTGATGTAGCCCATGCAGTGGTTCCACCCCTCTAGAGGTAGAGCATCGTTCGGTCTAATGATCTGATTTGTGGGTGCTGTACAAGCGTCAAAATCTGGGCGGCATGAACGAGAGTGTTTTTACGGGCGGGAACTTCCTAGCGTTTGACCCCTGCAGCGATTTATGGCAAGGGGCGGTCATGATCACAATGGTTTTCATGCTGTCGTTCTTATATACGACCGCTCCCACCCACAAACGGTAAAGGTCCGGAAGGTTGCCCGGGAATAAGACGGGGATGCTCACGGCAAAAGACCAAGGCTACGGTAGGGGGGGGTACCCCCATTTTCACTGGTGTGTTTGACCCACTCGCACGAGTAACTCTGCACCCTAAGGATGAAGATGGTTGAGGAACTTGATTTGCCGCAGCTTAGACCACCTTTGCATTGCGGATTGATTTCGTTAATGTAAAACATAAAGAAAACGTAAGATTGCATAGAAGCATAGGGGTTACTCGCGCGAGTGACCCCTAGCCACTGAAAAAAAAGGCCCAAAAGGGGACCCCCCCTTATCGTAGCCTGGGTCCAAAGTGCACCCTAGATCAGTCCAAGACCGCACTCGACAACACGTTCTTGCTGCCAACCCCCGTGTGCTCATGACGCATAGTTTTCCCGGCGTTAAATTGTCGCAAACGTCTCATATACGAACTTGCACCGTTGTTTTCTATATAAGTCAACTGCGTCACCGACGTCGGTGATGATCTTCGTCGTTACCACGGCCATGTCGACCGCGCTCTTGCTTCTGACGGTGTAGAGCCTTCCCTTCATGCCCTCTTGAGGTGTGAAACCATCCAATGCCCGTCGCGTGGTCCATTACAGGATCGCGTCCAACACGCACATCAAACGCGATTCTGTTCGGACCTGAAAGGACAATAATACCTCGTTACGGGTGCTGGTTCATCCGGGAAGAAGTCATGGTCGGCCTCGACGCACGCCTACCGTTCGCCTGCATGGACCCACCGCAAATGAGCAGGGTCCTTGTTAGCTTAACGTGATGCTGCCCGGCCGTCTCCCTTAAACCGGCCTCGTGGGCGTAAGCATTGCGCACGTGGAAGGCGTCGACGACCCCCTCCCTAAAAGTCGGACACCGGGGACGAGAACTGCATCAGAGAGTTCTGAGTGTATCGCGGAGCGGAGCTCTACCGGTGGGTTGGTCTGCGATTGTGCTTAAGGCCTTGGTCACCGACCTAGGGCAAAACGGTGGGGAAACCTTTACGTTTACTGCATGATCTATCACTACCGCCATCCCCGGTGACCGTGGCATGGGTAGTACCGTCGGTGCCGTCATCGGCGGGGCAATCACAGGCACCGGCAAACGGGGTGGCACGGAGAGTGGGGGTACTCCAACACCACTGAGCTGTCTACAGCTACTGCAGCAATTTGTTGCTGCCCCTACCCCGACGGCGTTTGGTAGAGGCAGTAGCGCCACCGTACTAACCCGCAGGACAACCTCAGGAACCGTCGCACGAGGGACGCGTATCATCCCGCTCCTGTGCGGTTCACCGCCACAGAGTACACTGCAGCCCCACCCCCGGCGAAGGCTGCACGGGTACTTGCATCGGCTCCCTGACCGGTGCAATCACGACAGATAGCGGCGCACTAAGGTTGAATAGAGAGGGGAAGTAATATACAGCCTCTGAGTGGTTCACCGCTACCATCACCCCCGGCGACGGTTCTATTGGCAGTAACGCTGCCCTCACCGACATCATTACCACAGGCACCGGCGGACGGGGGGGGAGAGGTGTAGGCTTGATATGTCATTATTAAAGGTAGTTAAATCATGCGATACCGGGGGGCAATGAGGGAGAGGTGTTGCCTTTAGACAACGGCCTGCTCTGTGCATAATAAACTATTAGCGCCCACCCATGTTTTGGAACCCTGTAAGCATCGAGGGCTTTCGCGTGCTTTACCTGGGCACTGTGATGTGATTGCAAATTAACCGTGATCTATGCAATGACATATCTACCCCCTAAAGTCATGAGCGAGATTTATCTGTTAAAGATCAGGTTGCCTAGACATTCGACGTACACTGTACTCCTAGTGGGGTACCATCGCAAACTTTTACCTTGGTGTTCCCACGCGAGGGGTGTACAGAACGTGGGTGTCCGGGGTGATATGGATTGTTGCCTCATTAATGGCTAACCAACTACTATTACCCCTAATAGAGACATCACGCTGACCACCCACCGCCAACGAACGACCTATGCAATATATCGCCGTCGACAGATGGAACTGGAGAACGTCTCGTGCGGCCACTGCTGTACCTCCTGCTGCTCATACTGCTGTCGTTTATTCTGGTGATACTGCCGTACCCCACACCTCTGCTGCCTCCGCTGTGGCTGACACTGTTGTACTTCGTACTGCTGCTGCCGCTGCTGCTGGGGTTGCTGCGATTGCTCGTGGTGTTACGGCTGCTGCGCCTCCTGTTAGTAAAAGCCAACGAGGTTCTCGAGTAGAGGTGGGGTTCTTGTTGCCACGTGTCCATAGCTCAGGTGTACGTTGCGCGGTGGGTTGGTTTTTGTTTGAGATGGACAGTTGGGTGTAACACTGCTTCATGAAGGGGCTAACCCGGTCGCATCTGAAACACCGTGGGCATTAATCTGCTTCGTGGATGTCTTTCTCATCGCCTTTTCATCGGCGCAGAATCAATGGGTACATCACCGCGTTTTACAGGCGGTTTCACTACGAGGGGGACGTCGCTCGGGTCCCACGAAAACGAGTCCCGTACCTTCGACCGCGGCTGGAGACTGCCGTCGCAAAAGCCGCCGCCGTCACCAATGCCGCTGCCGCTTCCCCGTCCGCCGTTGTCGCCACTGTCATCGCCGCCGCTATCCCAACGCCACTGCCGCCTGTATCTTTGGCGCGTGCATCCTTTTCATCCATATCTTATTGCCCGTTTGACGCCCATCTCAGCACTGACTTCGCTGCTACTGCTTTTACCCCGTTGGCCAGCCGTGCCAGCGTTGCAGCTGTTGCCCTGAATCAGCTCTTCTTAGGCGAAAACAATTGCCTTCGATGTGGCTGGCGGTGGGAGAACTATAGCTTTCCCCGGCATTCACTATCTAAATGTATTCTGAACGATCAACCGACTTCTTGGCTACTGTCTTCCACCTTCCGGCGTGTTGTCAGAACACACCTCTCGATTCCTGTTATGGTCATGCGGGGTTCGTACTGCAACATGTTCTTGTCGAGCGTATAGTACCGAGAAAGGTACTACAATAAGGGTTGGCCTCTTTGCCCGACTTGAAATTTTCCTATTTCTGCCAGCTTTTCTCCCATGATGCTTATTCTCGCAAAACGGAGCGGGTACCATGCTTCTCCCCACCGATCATCTTGAAATTGATCTACTGTCGCAATCAGCCTGCTTAGCTAGGTCGTCGTTCGTTAGGTGCGTGGGTCGAAAGTCGGCCATCGCAAGACAAGGGCTACCAATCACGTAGATCCTGGGCAGCAAAAAAAGAAATGTAGATGATTGCGGATGTGATACCTGCATACGGTTTGCGGACCACCTCCACCTTCCGTCTCCCGAAGTGTATTTCTGACTCCTCCCTAATCCTATGAATTGGACAAAAAAAATGTAATAGGCTCAATGGGTTCTTTGAGGCCCCCCTCGCACGTTCGTAACACCCCCCAGTAAGTATTCTGCTCAATTCAAGTACAGAAACTCTTTAGCGCATCGTCATGATTGGATAGGACTTACCAAGACCGACTATTGAAGTGCCTGCCGGCAAAGGTATCGGCGTCGTCCGTCGTGCAAGAACACGGCAATGTAGCCGGCACTAGCGGTGACGGACAGAACGCCCGGGAGAAGCATATAAAGAGTTTACCAGACCACTTGCGCCAGAGCAACAGATCTGGCGGCTGCCGAATGAAGAATTGACAAAACCCCGACGACTACTTCAGAGAAGCGATTATCAAGCCTACATAGGTGGAGACCATAGACTCACCCATGCCCGACCTGCCGTTCAAAGGCATCCCCGATCAAGATCTTTTGCCGTCGTACGAGAGTGACATGTTGTTGGTGGGTCGTGATGCGACGCTGAAGTTCGCTGAGATCCGGACGAGACATCGCCACCAGCATCTGGACAACCTGATAGGACCGCCGATAGGACCGCCGTGTGTGGTGTCCCCATATCAGTTGGGTCAGTCGTTCGTTACAACAGTAACAATTCCGGGTAGATCTCGCGCAAATGCCCCATGCACGACAAAAACAACACCGAAGGATGGTCCTTGCAAGGATAGAAAGGAAACGAAAGACGCCAGGCCAGGACCTGGGTGTGGGGTCGGTGATGGGGGGAAGTGGTGTCCCATCTACATATATGGGATTCACAACGGTAGTGCGTGCTATCAACAGGAAGAGGACCACACCATTAGGGTAATACACCATTATAGAGTCAGGGGGGCCACACAACTCCGGGTCATTTATCGTCATCAGGCAGAAACGCGTCGACCTTGGACTTGCTCGACCTCTTCGCGGTGCTCTTCTCTCCCCAAGGCAAGCTCTTTTGGCCGTGAATCCCTTTGCATTTTGACCTATTTCCGTATTTTGTTTTGCGCGAAGTTTGCTTTCGAGTGAGCGCTGGTTCAACGCTTGCTATCGTTAGAACACGCACGCATGTCGTCTCAATGGCTCAATCCTTGCGACTGGCCACTGCTGCCTTCACCGCAGCCTCAAGAGCTATTTCCTGATGGTCGTTGAGCAGCTGGTCGTGGTCGTTCTAACGTTTGCGAATGAATCTGGGCTTTCTAGAGTGGGATCCACCCTGCATTTAGCCCCTACGACCAATTATCCTGTCGTACAATCGTGTCCTAGTATAATCGATGAAACAGGTGCAAAGTGTCGGCTGGCTTGCGGGAGCTGTAGTCTCGATGTCAGGAGCGCCATCAAGTGGGGAAAAGAGAACATAAACGTATATAATTATCCAGGTGGAGTCCCATGAAGAAGATAGGTTAAAGCACACTAAGTTCAATCGAACAACTGATAGAGGGGCGTGGTATTTTGTGATATACGTTACCCCGCGCCACGGTTACATACCGAGGTATTATATCCGTTTGGTAAAGCATGAGGCCCATCGCTTCTAATTTGGTTGCAAAGAAAAGTACGTACTGGCCCTGTGTGGGTAGAAATGACGTCCGCCGCAAGCTACGGTTCTCCCGGCGAGGTACATTCCTCCACACGTCTGAAATAAATAGAACCGAACCTGTGCATGCCACGAACCCCTGACACGCCGCGTCACCCCGCCTTACCAAGAGACCTCTCCCGTTCGACGAAGAAGATAAACAAATGAACAGACTTGGCGAAGGACAACACATGCCGTCAATCAAGCGCAACGAATGATTACACGAAAACCGTAGGCCTCCGTTCGCCGACACGATGTCAATTGTTTCACCGATCACGACACCCGCAAACAGGCTATGTAGGCGTCGTCAGCTTGTGGGACTATATGTTCAAGCCCCTGCGAGGGTTACTGAGGCATGCAGACTATCGGATGCGGAAGGAATGCTGATTCAAGTCATGGCACGTTCGTGAACCATTGATTTTCCTCACAGAATGGTGGTAGTCAAACCAAACAATGTAATGCGATACGTCGGTCGATTACGTCAGATACGCCGTAACATCTTCTCTCTACCTATCGAAGTGGAAAGTGAAGCTCAAACACATTCACTACAGCTGCTTTTGCGCGAGAGTCGTGGTTAAACTTGTTTAGAAGCGCTCTCAAAAAGACCTTTCTACACACCCTTACAGTAGCCGTCCGATGTCGAAATCTCCGGAGCACCCTTCAACGCCCTGGAGTGTAAGCATTTATGGACCACCACCGACTCTGACCCCGACCTCCATTAACCCTCCCGAATCGGCAGCGAAGCAAATGTTGCCTCCGGGCCCTCACAATCCAATCATTGTTCGCCGGTGATAGTGTCACTCTGTTCGCACGAGATACCGCCATGGTCGTCGGCGGGATGCTTGGCGCAACTGTAACCGTGGCAATGGCAGAACGTACAAGCTACTTCCAGCTTATCGTCCGCGGTTGTAGATTCCGAGCAAACTCTACCTGCGGGCGCCAGGTTGAAACTACTCGTCAAGTGTTCGTCCACGCCAGTCGGCAAAGAGGTAATAGTAGCCTTAAAGGTCACCTCGCTCCCCGAGGAAACAATACATTCTACGGAGCCACGTCCAAGGCAAGGTCGGCACTCCAATAGTCCATAACCTAGATTTAGCGTGTCGTTGCAGACGCCGCCGACGTGACCAGTGTCTCACACGACACGGGATCTATGTTGTAGATCACTGTATTTCTCCCCGTTTTGGGGCTGAGCGATACGACGCCGCCGTCGTTCAGGCAGTTGCCGCTCTCAAGGCACTCACAGGGCACACCAAGCATAGCGTCCAAGCAATCCGCCGTCCGGCACGCTTTGGAATCGATGCAATTGACCGCCCTGTCCACCAGCGTCAGCAAGTCGTTGCACGTGCCGGCGACGACATTTCGGAACGTGAGACTGTCAACGATGGCGTTTCTGATCTCGGCGTCCGAGTACGGGGAGGTAACCGCCATGGTCGCCGAGCTCTCATTGATATCACAGCTGTCGAGGACAAGCAAACCTTTAGCCGAACCAGCGTGGTAGACCACTATGTCACCGAGACAGCCATTGTAAACCCATCCTTCCGCCTATAGAGTGGTGGTTGCGATCTAACTGGATCGCGCGGTTCGACGCAGATTGACCCCTGATTCGAAGGTCACCCTTCTTGCAAAAAAGGCGCTCAGCCACATGCACCACGATGCCGCCGGAGGCAAGGTTGTTGATCACTTTGTGGTTCTTGTATCTGGCGCGTTCTGCGTTCGTCGGGTAGATAGCAGCTCCTTCGGGCGACTCGTTCGCAATCAAACTGCATCTCTAGATCATTCATGTGGCTTCTGGAGCATAGATCCCTCCGCCCTGGTCGCCGGCGTAAGGGGCCGTGATAGCAGTTCCCTCGCAAATAAGGCTTCCCCGAAACTCTCTGTAAGTGAAACAACCGTAGAATCTTAAAAGGAGGAAGAGGGGGTGATGCGAAGCCAGGAAATTTAAGGGTCAGTTCCGCGGATGTTTTTCACCAGGTGATATGCATCGCAAGTCGCCCGTACACACTACCGGGCAGGGGAAAAAAAACCAGGGTAAGTGGAATCGAACGTCAGTGGACATCGCAAGTCGACAAGTGACAGTCCTGTCCTGCCGTTCATATCTTCCTAGTTCGTGCGTTTCAAGTTCAACCAAGGTTCGAGGTAATCGATCGCGCTAACGTAAACCCTACTCGAAAGCCTATGAATAGCCGTGCTTGCTATCACTGGCGCTACTTGGCCGGTGGAAGGCTGGCTTTGCCGTGTTATTGCGCAACACGCCTCTGGTGGTTTTGACAACGGTGATATCTTACCACGCTGCGATCGTGCCTCCCGATTCCAGCCCTGTGTTGTTGATGAACACGCCTCCTTCGATATTTCAAGACGACCTCTTACCTCCGTCCAGCCCGCCACAAAGCATCTGTTGCGGTCACGAGGAATGAGAAATCGACCCTAGCAAAGGGCGCAAAGGTAAGACACGCAACGATCAGACTCAACATAGCTAGACATTCATCGGTGGAAATCCGTTTGCGGTAGGCATTCCTGTGGGTGATCTTGTTGTACTGTTTGGTTTGAGAACGAGACGGGATGCAGCAGAGCGTTTCGTTGCGTGATTGTAAGTACGGTGGCCGTAATAGCTTTAACTTGTGGTTTGTGCAGTTGAGGTGATTTTTTTTCCGGCTGTTTGTGACCACTGGCTCTATGTTTGGGAAATGGGCTATCGTGAGAAAATCGAAATCACCATCGTCACTGGCGAGAGTATCCCTCGTGGCCAGAAGCTGAACGTGGGAACATGGTGGAAAATCTTTTGTGTCGAAAAAACTCTCACCCAAGAGACGGTAGGGGGGTCATTTTTGGACACATTTTTTGCAGCTAATCGGGTTCACTCGCGCAAGTGACCCCCCTGTTTCCTTATGTTATGCCCTTTTCCTGTTTTTTCAACTTGCTATATGAATCCGTGTTGGTGTAGTACGCCAGCTGCGCAAAATAATCGCTTAAAGATCTTTCGGCCGTGAGGTACAGAGTCGATGGCAGGAGTGGTCAAAGCCCGGTAGCGAAAAGGGGGGGATTATATCAATACAGTACCGTAGCTTTGGTCCTCTGCTATGTAGATTTCTTGTCGACACAACCGGAACAAGTTTATCCCTGACCTAGCGTGCTACACATCGAGGCGAACTTGGCAGATGAGTATTGAGACGTTCGAGAAAACTATTTCAGGACACTGTGGAGGGCCGCCGTTCAAACTCTGACACGCGTTACGTTAGATGTTGGCCTAATGTCGTCCCGTTCAATAAAACCGGTGTTGTGTTATGGCTTTACCTTTAAAGCTAATGAACAGGCATTGCTTTGGCTAATTCCGATCCTTGCTGTTGTCGATGGTCCAGATTGCAAGCCGCGAACGTTCTGAGATCAGTGCCGTGAGTTGAATTCTAGGATACGATACAATTCTTCGACATGCCGAAAATGCGTGAACGCCAGTTTGAGACACTCTGTGCAAACCGACGAGGAGCGCGATTGGTTAATGCTATGAATATTTAAAGTGAGGGAAAATACTGCACTAAACATACGACCATGGCTTTGTTGTCAAGCACGCTGTGCGGGTCACACCTCCTACGCGCTGAGTTGGGAAGACGAGTGATGATGAAAAAGACATATTCAAAAATGCACATTAACAGTCCGACGCCCAAGTTAGCCGGCTATTACCTGAGCTGGTGCGGTACGGGCACGCAGCATATTGGCAGCGGGCTGCTCCAGCAATATACAACCAGCCCCGCTGCCGCAATCTAAAGCACTTAAAAAGACTACATTATCCATTGGTAACGTTTTGGTCTAAGGCATGGCACGAGTTGTTCAGTGGTTTGAGTCGAGGGTTTCCACCATGTACGAGACATCGATATTCTGAGATGCACTGTTTGTGTCCCCTGTTTTTTTTTTCCGTTATTTGATATTTGAGTATTCGTTTTTTATGTGGCCGGTCCATCGTCGTCCGATCCTGGGAAAAAGAGCCGGCATTGCTGGTGGTACTGTTGCGTGTACCGAACCGTCGATATATTGGTGTGGCAATACCAATATATCAGTACAGGAACAGTAGTTGTAGCGTGTGGCAGAACTATAACATAGGATAGCGTGGCACTGGCACTACAATGCTGGAGAGTTTTCAAGGAGCTGCCCCCACTAAAACTAGCAACCTTGTCCCAAGAGCCTTTTAAAGGGCAAATCTACATCGTCGCCAAACGAACGCATTGGTCGCATGCGCTATATCTCGCCTGTTTGGGGTAGCTTCAAAATTTTTCTGGCACGTTTAAGAGTGTGTCACGTTGGCGACGCATCATATGGCCCGCCATGGTGATAGTCGAAAGGTAAAGGCATGATCTGCTGTTTCCGAGAAAATATAAAACACAACGTTGAACGTTTGGCCGCTCCCTGGCCGGATGGAACTATGCGGCGACTGCCATGGGGGAGAGTTCCTCGGCGTTCTATTCTCAAACCTACAAAACCACGTTTAAACCGCATGATGCCTTCCCGATGAAGTGAGCCACCTACAGCACTACACTTACTAGCTAACAATCACATTATTGACCTCTACTAGCATCACTGTGACGGCCGGCTCGGTAAGAGGACCCGAATCGAAGGACTACGCAAGAAAAAAGTGAAATAATTTTTCGGTGCATATCCCAAACGGTTCCTACATGATGCTGTTCGTAAGTAAGAGCCTGAACACCTACGCATATGATGGCAACCACATGTATATGCCAGGTGTGTCCGCCCCCAGACGTCGCAGCGCCCCCCTCAATTACCCCACCAGTTCGCAGGGACTTCAGGCAACTTAACGAATGATACAGGAAGAAAATAACAAACTTTCCAAGGCTAATTCAAAACAAGTACTTATCAGCACATGGCACCACAAACGAACAGCGAAAACAGCTAGTAACCTGGTAAACGAACTAAATCGCTACGAGCTTATTATGCAATATCATCCTCGATGAGTTCTCGTTTAATCACGAAGTGCTCCGATGTTGTAAAACGGGTACCGCGTCCAGATCAATGTCGCAGACAAAGGCCAGCAGTATTTAACCGCAATGAACAAGGACATGAGCGTTGTAAATTATACGACTGCTGATCTCCAGGTCAGCGAACGCACTAGGGCCGCCTTGAACACAATGATATACACTATAGTAGAATAATGCAGCGATGCTACTCCATGTGTGTATTTTCTCTATATGTATCCTACTGAGCAGATGGTCAGACAGGTTCACACACCCGGACGCAAACACGAAAAGGAAACAAACACTACAACATAGTAACCTGTGCAAGCTTGACAGCAACTACGTCGACACGCCCACCAATACACGCACAAATTTAGTTCAGCTACTCCTCTAAACGGCACGATTAAAAACGATTGTGAACACCCAATCAATCAAAATTACCCTGAGTGCGAATGATGGCCATTAACAGGCGGCGCAACCACATTTCTGCTTGTGAGCTGATGTGGATTTCATGGCCTAGACGATACCAATAGCTTTCCTGGTAGTGAGGGGAATCTGGAAAGATGTTAGATGGCTCATGACCTTTCTAACGGCATCACGGTATATCATGGTTCGAGCGGTAACCCCGAGAGTTCGAAGAAAGAGGAATAAGAAAATCCCTCCCGCTCCCCGAAAGCTTCGTAGGAGTATTGAGGGAGCCGCCTTACGTTTAGCATTGTCTTGAGACTAGAAACTCTGTCTTTTTTACGAGGTAATGGGAGGCTTCTTTGATATGCTGCGTAATATTCAGTGATGATTGCTTCTGCGTTTTGGAGCGCGCGACATAGGAAACAGTGTCTAACCCGTAAACGTGCCTGCACCTGGTGGACGGGGAGCGTGGGGGCATCAGTGACTCTCCACGAACCCGTCCACCCATACCAAATCCAGGATATCTTTGCCGGGCTTCAATACACGCGTCATCCATGCAAAGGCAATTGCCTACTGAAAATGAGGGCAACCCTCGTGTACCCTCGGTCTGTCTGCATGTCACGTCCGCCTTTGGCACGCGCTCACTTACCCTTTTATTAATTCCATCGGTAGCAGGGGGCTGATTTGATATTATGCCGTTGACTTCAGCCTTGCCTAGTGCGACGATATCCACCGTCGCATGTGTGGGCCACACACCCGAGGCCCCAACAGATTGTTGGGTTTGCGTCCAAACCATGCCACGTAGGGGGGGCAGCCCAACACTGTACATTGGGAAGAATTCAGTGCGCACTTCACCATTCGGTACGGTGTGTTCCTTCCCACTCCGGGACTGCGCCACGGCATTCCACCAGCAACACCTTAAGCACCCTCACGATTGCTATCATGGCGTTTTCCACCGTACCACTAAACGCGGATCACAATGTAAACTGAGTGTATACGGTCGATCACGAGTTCCGTTGTAATCGCATATATGAGCAAAAATGCGGGAACATGGTATGGTCCAAGTCGGTCTTCATGTAGAAGTCAGTAGAGATCGGTAAGATAGTGAAGGTGTGTCAGCGCGACTGGTAGCTAGAGCCTGGGTGAAATTGACTACACAATGGAACCTTTGCTAGGTGGTTTTGATGCATACGCTTAAAGGCGGTTGGGCTTCATCTGGCAAAATAGTACGACTTACCGCAGTCTGTGCAATTTGAAGCAATCGTCGTTGTCTTGGCACAAATATTCAGTCACCCGTCTCAAAAGGTATAATTTAGAGCAGGGCCTTGCGGACTCCTATGTTTTTAGATTTTTCAAGGCAGGGTCTGTGTTATTGCAGTACTACACGTTGATGAGATTTTTTTGGTATGCCGTAGGAAGGTATGTGACCAGTGTTGTAAAGACTTGGGAAAAAATGTACATCAATAGCGTTGGCGAGCTACGATGGTATACTGGTTGTCACTGTTGCCTGGACCAGATCACGGGTTATTTGACAACTTCACAGCAGGTGATAACGGAGAAGACGATCAAACAACTTGGCGTGACCGTATCAGGAACACCAAGCATCTGACCAATCAATGTCTTTCTTTAGGAGTTCAACGCGGAGGATGAACCTGATGGAGTGTGATCATTCCCCGTTATGGTTTGGAATTTGACGTGGCATGCTAACCAGACGAGGCACATCTCGAACGTTGTGAACGCTGTAGCGAGGGTTGAGCGGGCCCTCCAAGCGCAGGCGCTGGAAGGCCGTGAGAGTGATGTTATCGGGGACCCAAATGCCTACAGTAGCTGCAGAGTTAGGTTCTGCAGGGCGGTGGTCTAGAGCTGCTGTTTTACGCGGGTGCAGCTTAGGACACCAAATTATCCAAGGGAAAGTCCGTGTCTGGTGCCTTGTCATAACCTGAGTTGATTAAAGACCGGCAGTTTGATTTCTGATTCCGGCCTTTCCTTGGACTGGAAGTTTCCCATACTTTGCACATGTGATCTCGGTTCTGCGTTTACAAGGTAGGTACTGTTAGGTCCTGATAGCGGTATCTGGCATATAGAAATTTTATGGTTTGACTCAGATTTTTTTTTGGGACACTCTGTTTCGGCATTCGAAATTCTATTTTTTTACGGATTTCATGTTCAGTTTTGGAATTTTCGGCTTCTGTTATTGTCATTTGGGAATGAAGTATCCAACGGTATGGGTGAAGCAGAAGTGTCAAAGCTCATAACATGTGGAGCTCAATGTTCCCCCGGTAGCATGACTTCGAATACCGTTGTGCGCGCGATCCGACCGGCATCTCTGTGCGCTATTGCTAAAGCAGAAATTTTGTAAAAGTATCGCCCTAGTCGATAGTTCCACACCTGTACTTGACGAAGGTCAGAAGGTCAGAAGGTCAGAGGGTCAGAAACAACCCCTCAAGGTGCAACCTCTACCACGGGTTGACTGTTGTTGTTGTTGTTGTTGTTGCTGTTGTTCTCACATTAACTCGCATAATCAAGTCCGTGGTCACAGGACAGGCTCCAGTCACTCTGGAGCTGAGGAATACCCCAGGGAAAAACACACACAACCCAAGGTGGTACACGCATATATCACAGCTGACGCAATTCATGCCTCCACCAGAAACATATAAAAGTGAAATCGGGAGTCAGTCTACGGTGTGCCAGGTCCAGGCCGGTGCATACGTCTCACTACTCACGCCTGGAGAAACCAAATATTCCGATTGCCACCCAAGGAAGACTACCACGTATATATTGCACGTAGTATCTATCACTACGCATGCGCACGACAGGCATAAGTCAATTGGAGAAAAAGAAACAAAGAAAAGAGAAGAAGATAAAGGAAAGGAAAGAAAAGAGAAGAAAAAACGAAACAAGACAAAAAAGGAAAGCAAAGGGAAGAAAAAGACAAGAAAAGCAAGAAAAGACAATACTGTATGTATGACTAACATAGGTGTTTGACGTTGGCTCTTCAGGTTTGCGCATGAAGTAATTGGACTCATTGTTTTGAAGATGATAGAGGTATATATGGCTTTCGCTCGTTTGTTTTAACCATACAATGTTTCACCAGATAGATGAGAAATGGGGCATCTGTGTGTTGATTAGCGAGTTGATGTTGAAGTCAAGGCCAGTACTCTTTTATATTGCACATCAACATTATGGATTTAGCGTTTTGATGGAATCTGGTATTCAGTCCAAATTTTGGTATTACGGGATTCATTGTATCCATCAATGGATTTCGAAGCATTTTTCTGATGTTAACTTGAAACACCGTGGCATGACGAGCGATGATTTTTTATCCCGTTGTTCGACCAGGAAGCAGAGGGGCTGTAGAGGATCTTCTCGTACTTGGTGTCTAGATATATACGTGTACCCGTGACGGTGAGGATTCTAACAGATGCAGCAGAAATTTTTCTTCTGTGGATTATTCTTGGTTTTAAAGCCTTGTTATGGAATAATCCTTGATTGTCCCTCCACGGGATGACGAAAATCTCCACGTTTCTCTTTGCCTGCTAGTTAATCATGATATGCCTGGTGGTCTAGGTACTGCGACCCAAGCATCCTCGAGTGGATGCACTCCACAGTGTTGTTGGCAATCTCCTATATACGAGTAAGGGATTTAGAGATATTTACGACCTGTACGACTAAAGGCGGTTGGAAATCCCTTCCCCCCACCCCCCCCTGCCCCCCGAACGCCCCCGCCACCCCTTCGAACACTCCGCCGTCTCTTCACCGGTCGCACGACCTACATCATACACTTAACTTGCTTTTTCTTCGACAGCTGTCAGATGCTGTCCCCCTCAAACGGGTTTTATATCTTCCTCACACAGACTGAACATCCCCCTGTTGACCCTGGTACAAGCTAAATTGTTGTTCCAAGGGGGTTTATCATTAATGAGGACACACGCCCAGTAACACGCGCGATCGGAGTATCACACACAGCTTGCAAAAAAAATATTTGATCTCACAACTGGAGTGAAGTAGCATTTTGTCCTACTATGTGTCGACCCGCCCCCCCCGCACAACGAACTACTAATGCAAAACACGCACGCTATCTTGCCTTTTATAGAAACTGAAAAACGTCTATCTTGCAGCATCAAATAACCGTCGTGGAGGCTCAGATATTCGATATCAGTGTAAAACGTTTCACTCTCTAACGTAGTGCACAGCAGTCGTTCTCGAACGGTGTTAGAGCACGTGCCCGTACGTTACCAACAGGTTAACTTATCACGGTGCGACCAGTGGTGCCTGCTACTGATGTAGGTACACCGTACAGCGATGATCATGTTCCACCGCGAACGTTAGTAATTTCGACCTCGTCGCAACACCCAAGGCATTTTCCTTAAGAAGGGGAACGCTCCGTGGGTGCCTGCACATCAAAATATATATGTGCGGGTTTATTCTGCCATGAAAATCCCGCCACACAAATCTACTCAATCAATCGGATGGCAGATGATACACAAACAGCTGTATCTCCTCGGACTGGTACCGGCAGACGTGTCATCCGATTCGCGAATGAAATGGTTCTTGCACCTAGACGCTTTTGCATGCATCCGAAAGAGTTGCCGAATTATCACCTATCATCACCCACCCACTCCTTCATCAACTGATTGACGAGGTATAACAAATGTTTGATATGCTACCGGGTTCTACATCCGTTTCTTCTCCGTCCGCACCAAACGAATATCGTTGGGGAAGTGGTAATAATATTTACGCCCTTCTGTGCTGCAAGTAGATAGTCACAGGACGAGTTGCAACAGTATTTATTGCTGCTACAAGTACCACTACCTTTCGTAAATCCACTGCTGCCACTACAGCTACTACTGCTCTTCTTGCTTCTACTGCTACTACTTCCACTACTACTACTGCTACTGCAGCTTTGCTATCGCTACTGCTACATTACTATCCCTACCGATACTACAATTACTATGGCTATATCACTAGTCTACTACTCCATTACTGTACTACTGCAACCACTGTTGCTTCTACCACTAGTTACTGCTGCTACAGGTCCTCCTGCTCTAACTTCTGCTACAAGAACTGCTGCTACTACCGCTGCTACTCCGACGGTGTTGCTATTTCCACAAATTTGCAAACACGGCTACACATCTGCACCTGTCATCCGGTGGTCCGCCATATCTCTATCTAACAGGCTCGGCAGCGTTTCCCGATCACCGACAGACGGACGAGCGCGGTCTTCTAGCCCGAATCTCAGGACAATTATCTAATGCAGCCTGTAATACCCCCTATGGGACAGCGTAAGGGACTTGTGCTACGATAGAGGTGAACCACTTCCTTGTGAAAGGCGCCTCGGTTTGGGAGCTTAAGACCTCTTCCCCTAAAAACTCAAAAGAGAAATATGTAACCGCTACCGAATGCAAAATGCCGTGGCCTAGGTACACGCGTGGTACTCGCGAGAGTCAAGAAAACAAAATGTGCAAACATTTCGACTATTTTGGATCAAGAAGCCCCGTCATGCAGAAAAGATTTCAGACAAAACATCTATCGTAGGTAGCACGCGTCCCGGCGTAGATCCCAGAGCCGACGCTGAAAAGCGACGACCTTGTAGCCAATAACGAGCCACCACAAGCGCGGTTTTTCCGACCGATCTCTGGGCCATTAGAGCTACAACAACTGGGTCCGCCATTAATCCATAACACGTAGATATCGTTCAAGGTTCCGCAGTGAATCTGGTCATTTTTAATACCGTGTGTCGTCCCCTCCTTGCCCTCGTTACCAGCGGTGTTGACCCCCTCCGCCCCCCCTCCACACACACCCCCTCCGTGCGCGTGTTCCCCTTGTCGCCAGTTTTTATGCTCTCAGCTAATACCTGTTTGTGAAACGTCCGTCTACTTGCTGAACCCACCGCCACTACAACTGCGATTTCCCACGTTTCTAAGTCACCACTAAACTTACGCTTCAATAGTCACTCCGCACACCAGTGACCGTTTCCGGATACCCCTGCAGTTCCTCGAGATTCGTGGGTGTTGTCCAAGACATGGTCTTTCGTCCTGTTCGTTTTAAGCTGATGCTGTCTCTAACATCGCTCACAGCGGGGTAGTCGTTCGGTCGTTGTTTTTCCGTTGAAACAAGCGTATACCCACCGTATCCACGCTGAGCGCAAGGAGGATAGAACCATGATTGCTGTGGTAAGTGTCTACTGGGCGGCGTAACCGCTTATTAACGGCATTATTACAAGTAGACATCTTAAAAACCTGATGTATTTCGTAGGAATGGGGTTGTTAGTTGTTGTTCACTTTATGTTGTGATTCTGCCTTTCTGTCTACTATAGCCAGCCTTCGGGGCATTGGGATTGACATCGCTAAGATAAAACGCGAAGGCGGCTTCGCTATGAGCAGGTGCTGCCGTTGGCGTGTTGTGGCTTATACTCTTCTTGAGTTCGTCTGGCTGTACACTATCTTTCCGTGCAGCTGTGCAAGTTGTTGTTGTTGTTTTCACATTAACTTTCACCATCAAGTCCGTGGTCACGGAATACCGCAGGGGAAAACACAAACAAACCAGAGGTGGTACACACATATATCACAGCTGACGCAATCTATGCTTCCACCAGAAACATAAAAAAATGAAATCGGGAGTCAGCCTACGATGTGCCAGGTCCATACTGGTGCATACGTCTCACTACTCGCACCTGACAAGACCGACTATACCGCTTGCCACCCAAAAAGGGCTACCACGTATATATTACACATGGTGCCTATCACTACGCATACGCACGACAGACGCGAGTCAATTTGAAAAAAAAATAATAACAAAGGAAAGGAAAGGAAAGGAAAGGAAAGGAAAGGAAAGGAAAGGAAAGGAAAGGAAAGGAAAGGAAATGAAAGGAAAGGAAAGGAAAGGAAAGGAAAGGAAAGAAAAGACAAGTAACCAACAAAACGAAAAGTAACGCAAAGAGAAGAAAACAAGAAAAGCAAGAAAAAACAATACAAGAAGAGGGAGCAAGGAAACTCAAAGAGAAACAAGTGTCACACTAGTAAAACTAGGGGCTGACTAAAGACGGCATTGGGCTCATAGAAGGTATATCAAGTGCATCATCAACAGCACTGGGGAGATAATTAAACATTGCAAAGAAGCCAGGGCGGTTTCACGCTATCTAATGACGGCCTATGGAACGGCAACAAATTTCGAGACGATGATGGCCAGATCCAGGCTTCTGTATTTTGGGCATGACGCCCTCCCCCTCTCCCCCCCCACTGCTCCCCATCTCCCGTCGCCCCCTTCTCCCCCCCCCCCCCCCCTTCACCCCTTCCCCCCCCGCCTCCGTCCCCCCGCCTCCACCCCCCCTCCCCCCCCCCCCTTCCCCCCTCCTCCCTCCCCCCCTCCCCCCCTCCCCACTTTCCCCCTCCCCACTCCCCCCAGTCTCTTAGGGATGCCGACGGTGGATGGCGCTGCCGCAGCCTTTGCGCGTCGCTCTGCAGATTTGCGTCTCTCCGTTTCATGCCAATTCCGCATAAACAACTCGGCTCCCTCGTCTACTCCTCGAAACCATCTGCCAGCCTTCTAAGCAGCATTTCTCCATCCTTCGGATTTCACTCCAAAGGCCGACATATCCTGCTTCAAATGAGTCATCCAGTCCTTCTCTTGCCCCCCAACAAGCTCCCCAAACATCACCCTCTGTGGCAGACGCTCCTCCTCCATACGTGCTACGAATCCCGCAAACACTATCCTCCGTTTGCGCACAATCGCCTCTATGCTCTCGGAAGTTGTCTTAGTAAGCCTGTCGGCGTACGATAGGGTGTGGTCGTCACGCTTCCGTTGCCTCCATCCAAGGAATCGGAGGAGCAAGGAGTGGTGAACCCGTCGCAGCCTGTCATAGTCAGGCGTCGTCGGGCTGCACCTCATGCAACCGTAAAGCGGTGTCTAGATCACCTCAGTTTTCAGCAACTGCACCTTAAATCGTACGCGCACACCCGGGCTATCGTAGATTTTCACCTTGTACCGCTGGAAGCACGCCCAAGTCCTCTGAAGACTCCGCGGTATTTCAATGCTGAGGCCTCTACTCTGCGGTGATAGCCCGGCCCAAGTACATAAACTCGTTTTTTTGTTTGTGTACCTGGCGGGCTGCATTGATTGGGAACGACACCTTCCACCCGCCTTTGATTTGCAGGCACAATATATCTGTTTTCACATCGAAAACCGTGAGCCTGAACGATGAGCACGCAGCCACGATAACCGTAATCATCCTCCCCAGCCCCTCTGATGATCGCGATACGATGCCCGCTTTGTCCGCGTACAGCATACCACCGCACAATCTCTGAACCTTCTCCCCGTCCTTCCCCTTCCGCCCGTCGACAGTGCCTGTACGTGAAGTGCCCTTCTCGCCTTCCTCCTGAGAATTGATGGCGGTACCGTGGTCCTGTATGCGTGATCTCAGTAGGCGGAAGTCCGGGGCCGACGTCATTGCTCTTGCCGAAAAAAAAGCAGACCCCACTGCAATGACGACGAATCAACCCTCCTGGCCCGACGACCACCCCCATCCTGACCCGGGAACAGCCTCCCGCCACCCGCACCCTATTCCCCGCACGTCTACGTTCCAATTTAAATGCGTCCCTGGGTGCTGAACACTTGCCACGTCGACACCTCCCTACACCTTGGAGTTACCCGGACGGTGTACTAACTGTAACTGTTCGTCGTGGTGCTGAGAATTAGCTGGTTTAGAACGACATACCCTAATGACGTTCTATCCTGGTTGCATGAGTTGAGCAGGCTACCCCCGGTAGCCTGCACGGTACTTAGTATGGTAACCTCAACTCAACCTATCAATATAGCGCTTCATGGTGGTGCCGGGAGTTGTTTGCTGCTATAAAACAGATACCTACCTTATAAATATATATTTTCTAGATTCGTTCATGCAGTATTTATCTTCCTGCTGTTTTTCACGCCACCAAGTAGTACTCTCTCGGTCGGTGTCTGATTGTTTTTTTGTGTTGGCCGTTGCTGAGGAAGTAGCATTATAATGTGCGCACATACCAGGTAGTACAGTAGAATATGAGGCATGTGCGAAGGCCGAGGTTTGTACGGCAACCCTAGGACCACCTGCCTCTTCACAAAGTTGTCGCTGAACAAGCATAGACAACGCGTACTGCGTAGTGGTTCGTCCAACCTTCCAAGCGGTCGTGGCTTCAGAACGTCATCGACCGATCTGCATCCTTCACAAGCGACGATAGAGAAGTCGCAACCGATTGCTTCGTTGTAGGTGGTATTTTTTGACGACCCATAGACACGTTAGGCGGATAAACTCCTTCTTCCTTTTTCGCACTTGGTTTGGGATCACTCGTGCGGGTGACCACCTTCTTCAATTGTTGTATTAAGCTTCATGATTTTTAACATTATTAGCATTGTTATTGCGATATCAATCAACAGCGGAATGGCGAGCTACGTTGAGCAAACGAGATCGCCTACGAGGTATGTATTTTTGGTCAGTGAGTTAGCAACACTTGATGACAAATTGACGAGCAGTTGTCTTGCTGAGCCATATGCGCGATTCAAATTGAAGGCAAGAACCGTGGGGGAGAAGGGACGACACCTGTAACCACGGCTTGCGCCGGAAATTAGATGTGTTTGAAAAATATTGAAAAAGGGTCAGTCGTAGTAGAGGTTCAAACTCGGCATACCGTAGCCCTGATCAAAATAGAGGGTTGACGTATATACGCCGCGACACCTCGCACCTGGCCTGAAGTTTAACATGGAATATATAAAAAGCATACACCGGGCGTCGCCCCCTCGTCAATAATCCAGTATGCGTGTAACCACGTGCACGTACAATGTAAAAAGGAAATACACTCCATCCAGCTGTAAGATCGAAGACTTTGTCGAGACTCATCTTTGCAAGCTGTGTGTGACACTCCGACCGCCCGTATAACTCGTTGAGGATAAAGGTGGGCGACCCGCCTTGGAACTACAGTGTAGCTTCAACCAGGGTCAACAGTGTGATGTTAATCAGGCTGTGGACGGAAACTATAAAACCCGTTTTTGAGGTGGACAAAATCTGACAGCCAAGGAAGAAAATGCATAAGTAAATCGAGTGTATGCTGTAAGTCGTACAACCGGTGAGGGAAGACCGGAATTTGAAAAGACGTGGGGGCCTGGGATTGAACAAGAGGGAGCAGGCGGAAGTGGGGGGTGGGGGGGGCAACGCAACCTGCGAGTGCAAACTATACACCCTTTAAGGGGACAAAATTGACGGTTGTGGAAGGAATGCATCAGGTAATCATGGATATTCTGTGAGTCGTACAACTAATAAGGAGAAGGCGGAGTGTTCGAAACGGTGGTGGGGGGGGCGGGGAAAAGGTGGGTGTCCAACAGCTTTTATAGGTCGCACAGATTTTGGGGCTTGCTATACGCGTGGTGCTAGCTGTAGGCGATGGTGCGGGTGGTGGGGAAGAAGGGGCCGTTTGAGGGGGGGGGTGTGTGTGGACGTATATATCAGTTGATACCAGCTACTTTTCTCGCCATCCATGACGCAGCCCCATTCCCCACCCCCCCAAAGTCCCCGCCTTCCCCACAGCCCACACTATTTCCTACACCTTCAACCACGCGTATAACAAACCAATACATATATTCGACCTGAAAGCAGTGGGAAATCTCCCTCCCCCCCCCCCCCCCACCACCACGTAAAGAACTCTCCGCTTTCCCCTCACTGGTTTACGACTTACGGGATATACATGACATGACAAACTGATGAATACCTTCCACAACCAACCGTCAGATTTGTCCTTTTAAAGGATTTATGGTTTCCACCCACATATGTCATGTTGAGTTGCCCCCCACCCCCTACCCGCTCCGCTTTGTTCAAACCCAGGCCTCTGCGCCCTTAAAAACTCCGCCCTCCCCTCACCGATTATATGAAATTGAGGATACACTTGATAAACTGATTCATTTCCTTCGACAGCCGTCAGATTTTGCCCCGGGTTTTATAGCTTCCGCGCACAGACTGACTAACATCAACCTGTTGATTATGGTACAAGCTACACTGTAGTTCCAAGGCGAGTCGCCGACCTGTATCCTTAATGAGGACACACCCAGTAATACGTGCGATCGGAGTATCACACACATGTTGCAAAGATTATTTTCGACGAAATCATCGATCTCACAGCTGGAGCGTATTCCCATTTTTATCATGTATACGAGGTATATGATATTCTATTAGAAGGGGTACTATGTCACTCTTACCTTACACACGCAATATATGTGACGAACCAGAAACGGAAAGGAGGAGGGGGGGGGGGTCGACTTGGTTCTCTTAGGTGGGGGGGAATCTTGACATTTAGAACATTTTGGTCAAGTACTGGTACATATTATTAATAGTATTCTTGCTTTATTATACATGTTTGTAATATAATTGAATAACAAGGCAGTATGTGTGTAGACTATGCCACGTGGAAAAAAAAAAAATCAGAACTTACGTATAATATATCATTCTAACTTTCAGAAACTATAATTTAATGAATATATAATTTTATCGAATGAACTTCCGCGTCAACCACAACTAACAGTGCACATCATCAGCGGGATCGGCGGAGCGGCGGGATTTTTGTCAAATCTCGTGTTACATTGATCAATATTATTATAGTTGCATTGCATGGTTGGATTGAATATTGTTGCTTGCTGCTTGCTCGTACTGCAGCCGCCAAGTTCACCACAATCCGCCATTGTAAGCGCTAGGAGTCTACGAAGCGCTACGGGTGGCCATGAACTTCGCGGCGTTTCAAAAGCATGAAAAACCCGTGTAGCTACATTTACACCTATTGGGTCTAATTTTATAACCATTGGGTAAGTGAGCACGATGTATGTGTGGAATAGGTTCGAACCCCGACAGAAAATTGGCAGGGCGAGCGAGCGAGGCTAAACGTTGGCAAGTTCGATGCAGCAAGTCGTCGAGCTGTGGGAATGATCGCCCCTATGCGTAATATACATGAAGGTACATGCCGGGGGACGAAGGGATGTCACACACATGGGTTGTCCAGGAAGTCGCTTAGGGGGGAAATCATACTGGTTTGGTGGGACGTAAAAGCAAAGAAAATATAAAACATGAAGCGCCACAATGCGCCCAAAACAGAACATGTATGAATATATACTTTTTATGCAATATGACCGCGGTGTAAATTTTCCGTTCACTACTACTACTACTACTACTACTACTACTACTACTACTACTACTACTACTACTACTACTACTACTACTACTACTACTACTACTACTGCTACTACTACTACTACTACTACTACTACTACTACTACTGCTGCTACTACTACTACTACTACTACTACTACTACTACTACTACTACTACAACTACTACTACTACTACTACTACTACTACTAGTATACTAATTATACTACTGACACTACTGTTGTAGCGCTACAAAACGGTTTGACAACTCATACGTATCAGAGGACGCCAAGAACAGCAACCAAGGGAAACCAGGGGGTCGGGGGAGGGGGGAGCAGCTGCACGTACTGGTACAGCTACGAGGTAGCTGTGTGTATGTAGTAAATGGATGCAGAAACGCAACAGCAGATCGTGTGGCAAGGTACCAGTACGAATAGTAAAGTGGAGAGCGTGAGTTACTATAACCCTGAACCATCTACAGCGAGTAGTAGTTCCTGCTTCTTGTTTTTCTCTCTCCTCCCTTGTTTTACTCCCCACCGGCCTTTTGCCGGCGGCATCTTGTTCCTCTTCATTGTGTTTTTTTTTCCGTAAAACAGCAGTTTGTTATCTTCCAAGTGTTGCTTGACCGCGTGGAACAACAACCGTTATCTTCTCGTGTTGTTTTGTCCGTGCAACAGGTATCTGTGCCTCTTCTTCAGCACGTACCTGCTCTTCTTGTTGCAGTCTTGCCTTTCCTTTCCGGCCTCTTTGCATCACACTCTTCAGAACTACTGTCCTATGTTCTGCTTGTATTCTCTTATTTCTTTTCTTCTTTCCTCTTTTCTTTTCTTGGTCTGGCTTGCTTTGCTGTGTTTTCCAACCCTGTACGCTGGCACTTCACTTGCTTTACATTGACGCCTTGCGACTGGCTGGTTCGCTTTGTTGCAAAGTCTGTGACCACATAATTTAAATATCTCTAAGATGAAGAAAAAACATGGACTCTGGGTGTACTGATGCCATCCTGTAAAAAGAACGGTATAATGACAAGGCAACAACACACACTTTGTAGATAGATGACGTGTCGTTGGATGTGTCAGCAGCAAACGGCCACGATAGGGACACCATAATGAGAGGGGCTAAACATCGTTCGTTCGTTACTCTCTCAACGATTCCGAGGGCTTCCTATCTATGTTCAGTGATATCTTGTATAGAAAAATATGACGCAATTTGCTCGCGACAAAAGTATGCTAAACAAAGCACGTTTTAAGATGAAGCCGAGGAGAATAGATGATAACCTGCCGATATGAAATGACCATCCATGACGTAGTTTTCATTCTTTCACCCCACCCCCCCCAAAAAAAAAACCCATCAACGCCCCCTCTTTTCCACCCACCCGCACGATCGCCTAGACCTAGCACCACGCGTATAACAAGCCCTACATATCTTTGACCTCACAGCCGAAGTGTATTTGAATATAATTTTTGTGACCTAAACCTCCTAAAAAATTCCCCTCCCCCCGCCCCGCCCCCCCTTCTCGCTCTCTTTTGCTCAAACGCCCCACCTGATATCGAAATCCGCCAGATTAATGAACACTTCACGCACTGGATATCACCTCATTATCTTTCGAGAGCCATCCATGCCGCTGCTTTCACCCCCCGCCACCGCGAACGCCCCTTTCTTCTCCACCACCCGCACCATCGCCTAGATCTAGCACCACAGGTATAACAAACCCCTCACCTAAAACCCTTACCCCCCCCCCCCCCACCCCCCGGCCCCCACCCCCCACCTCCCCAAACCCCTCCAACCCATCCCGACCCCACCCCCTCGAACACTTCGACCTCTCTCTACTCACTGATTATACGACCTACCCCATGATATACATAATAAACTGATGCATTCTTTCCACAACCGTCACATTTATCCCCTCAAAATAATGTATAGTTTCCACGCACTGATTGAGCTGCCCCACAGGCCCCAACCCCGCCCCAACCCCCCCCCCCCCCATGATAAACTGGTGCATTTTTTTTTCTTTTTTTCCTCAAAACCGTCAGATTTTTCCTCTTAAAAAAAACTCACACGCACAAATTGCCCGCCCGTCCGCTCCCCCCCACCCTTTCCCCCTCCCTCCCTCCAACCCCGCTCGCTTTTGATCAAAACCAGACCCCCACGTCCTTCAAAACACCGCCCCCCCCCCTACCGGTTATTCGACTTACAAGATTCACTCGATAAACTGATGCATTTCCTCCCACAGCTGTCACATTTTATCCCCCTCAGAAGTGGGTTTTATAGTTTCCGCGCACAGACTGACTAAAATCACCCTGTTGACCCTGATACTTACACTGTAGTTGCAAGGGGAGTCGCCGACCTATATCCTTAATGAGGACACCCAACTCGTAATACGCGCGATCGGAGTATCACACACAGCTTGCAAAGATGAGTTTCGACGAAATCTTCGATCTCACAGCTGCAGTGTATGTTCATTAAAAAAAAAAAAGTTTTCGAAAGTCAGGGAGCGGGAGAGAACATTTAAATATACCAGTATGAGTTTTGACAAAATCTTCGATCTCACAGCTGGGGTGTATTTTATAATTTCAAATCGTATAGACTAGTCTAGACTATATTTCTTCATTTTTTCAAATACGCATTCGTATCAATATGGCCATTACCATGGAAAGTTGATGGGTAGTGTTGGAGAACAGGCTCCCGGACAACCGGACGTTATCCCGCGCAGTAGATGCGAGTGTGGACAAAGCGTCCTATTGGCGGGACCACTCCCGTCTGCAGCGTCGGACAAAACACCATCCACATAAAAAAAGTAATCCCGCGCAGTAGATCGGATCGTGGACAAAGCGTCCTATCCGCGGGACCACTCCCCTCTGCAGCGTCGGACGAAACACCATCCATATCAATGCCCTCGCCCTCACAATCCCCAAGCCTGTTCACAACTTCCGTCGCAACCACGTCATCCAAACTGCCCGCGCCCGCACCACCCTCACCCTTGCTCACAACTCCCGTCGACACCACGTCGACGTCACTGCTTGCGCCCCCGCCGCTACTACTGTCCATCAACACCGGCGACTTCTTCGCACCGTCCGTGGCGCTCTTCGGTTTGAAAAAAAACAACAAATGTGCGCCCTCTGCCCACCGCCGCCGCGGCACCAGCACCCCTGTCGACACACGTTGTCGGTCAACATGCAACTTGCGGCATGAGCAATAACAATTGATCAGCCATGGAAAGAAAATACGAATGTGCTTCTGCTTTTCACATATGCACATCGACAAGGCCTGCAGCTTCATACACTGCGCGACTAAAATACGTCCAGCGTGGCAGTTCCCAAACTGCTGAACACGGGCAAACGACCTCCCGAAAAAATTATGAAGCAGTGTATTAACAACCAGGTACAATCCACAAACACCATATCATAAATGAAACACGGATCTAATGTACGACGCAGCTTGCAAAGTTGAGTTTCGATTATTGAATCAATCGTACTCACAGCTGAGTTTTTTTTTTTTTTAATCGAAACTGCTTGTTCTAGCGAATGCAACAACTGCTGTTCTCACAAGTCCTGACTTGTGTTGAAGCGACTGAGTTCGTGAGACTCCACGTGGGTCCGGCTCAGTGGATCTATACATTGCGTCCGCTATCGCGCTTGCACTTCTCGCACACCCAGTTGCCGCTGCGGGTCTTCGCGGGGATTTTTGTGATAGGCAAAAGTGCTCTGCTCGCATGGGAAAGGCGTTCAGGGACCAACCGGGACGCGGGGAAATTTCGTTGGTCCGCATTTTGCGCGCGTATTTTTTATGTCGATTTTGATCATGCCGCCACGGCTTCTGGTATTGCTGCTCTGGTGCTGCTGCATCTACCAAGGCTAGGCTACTGTAAGTGCTGATTGTGTCAGTTTTTGGGGAGCTCGATGGTGAGCACTTTTACATATGATGAAACAGGGTTTTGTCTTTCCAGTGCTTGTCCCCCTGCTGCTGCTGCTGCTGCGAGGTACCAGGGTACACGATACGCTCCAATATCACAGCAGTATAGCCCTCATGCCTCTCCACTCGCTCTCTGTGCTGAAGCTGGGGGAAATAGGGGAGGGGAAGGAATAAATTGAAACCACGGCATGGATGGCTAGAAAGACAATGAGGTGATATTAGCGGCCTGGTAGCGTTTATTGCTGCGGCAGATTTTGATTTTATGTGGGGCGTTTAGACAAAAGGGATCGGGGGGGGGGGGGGGGGGGGGCGGGCGTGACAACTCAGTATGTGCGCGAAAATTCCAAATTCTTTTATGGGGACACATGTGAAGGTTGTAGATGGAACGCATGAGTTTATATATTCTGCACTGTATTGTTTATTACTCTAGCAGATGTGAGGTTAGGAGTGGTATACATAACAATTTTGAGGTGTGATATATTATGTGCTATCACACACAGCTTGCAAAGATGAGTTTCGACAAAATATTCGATCTCACAGCTGGAGTGTATTTTAATTATTATAATTTTATGTGCTATAGCTTCATGGTGTGCTATTGTACATGGATCGCAAGATAGAAATTTTTAATCGATATGTGCAACCATGTAGTTGCCATGGTTTCACCGTGCCGATGTGGGGCTCTGCGGTCGCTAATTATGCGACAAAGACACGTATGTAAGGCAAAATATAACAAGCGAGGTGATATGGTCATGCAATGTCACCACCATCTAGCACGGGGGAAAGATGCGCAAATCGACAGCGTTTCGAAAGGAAGGCTTGATTCTCCCGCGTTCAATTACGTCACTTCGTTAGGCATACTTCGTTTGGCAGATCGTACATATAGCCCCACATCAGCACGGCAAAAATCATTTGCGTAACATCGTATAGGAGGGACAATAATAATGTGAAAATGAGGTACAGATAGACATGTTAAAATTGCGGTAAACCGCACTACCAACTTATTTCGTAATATATTCCGTACATACCGTCCGCATGATCGCCTCCCAACCTATGCCAAGCGAAGTATGACTAACGAAGTAACGTAATTGAGCGCGTGTACACTAGGCGTTCTTTTCAAAACAATGACGATTCGCATTTCTTCCTTTCGCTCTCAATGGCGGTCATCACCTCGCCTGTTGCATTTAATATTTAAAAATATGTTTCTCTTTCTAATAATTAGCTATGTCAGAAAATAATGGTATCTACATGATTGTACCTATCGATTCA
Organism: Undaria pinnatifida; assembly: GCA_012845835.1. NCBI lineage: Eukaryota > Phaeophyceae > Laminariales > Alariaceae > Undaria > Undaria pinnatifida. The sequence goes on from JABAKD010000025.1 coordinate 1,175,562, forward strand.
AATATTCTATCTTTTGATCCATGTGCAGTAACAAATTATGAAGCAATCAACACGTTGTTTACTACACCTAACTGGGTTGCATACTACATGTAACATCAAACCTTCTACAATGTAAACATTCCCAGGCGGGTGATAAAAAGGGGTGTCTTTTTACTGCAACCGTCACATTCGTCCCCTTTAAGGGTTTATAGTTTCCGCGCACATATTGAAACGCTCCCCCCCCCCCACCCCTCCCGATTTCTTTTATTCAAACGCCCCACCTGAAATCAAAATCTACCCGAGTAGTAAACACTACCAGCCAGCTGATATCGTCTCATTATCAATATAGCCATCCATGATGTAGCTCCAACTCATCTCCGCCCTCCGCCCCCCCCACCCCTTTTTGTTCTCCGCCCAGTTCGTTCAAACGCCCCACTTACAATCGAAATCGGCCAGAGTAACAAACACTTTTAAGCAATTGGTATCACGTCAATATAATCTAGCCATTATTGACGTAGCTTTCATTCATCCCCCCTCCCGCTCTCCAACACCCTCTCCTTCCCCACACGCACGATCGCCTAGACCCAGCACCGCGCGTATAGCAATCCCCTACATATATATTTAATACGCGCGACCGGAGGATCACACAAAATGTTTCGAAGATCAATGTCGACCAAATCCTTGATCTCATAGCTGGAGTGTATTTTAATTTTGTGTGTGACCTTGACCTCTTGAAAACCCTCCCCCCCCCCCCCCTCCCCCCCCCCCCGCCATTTTTTTTCTTTTCTCCTCGCTTTCTCTTGCTTAAACGCCCCACCTAATATAGAAATCCGCCAGAGTAATAAACACTTCCACGCCCTGGATATCGCCTCAATATTGTTTTAGAGCCGTCCATGCCGCTGCTGCAAATCCCACCCACCCTCGCCCCCAACGCCCCCTTCTTCCGCACCACCCGCACCATCGCCTAGACCTAGCACCACGCGTATAGCAAACCCCTACATCTTTGCGACCTAAAGCCTTCCCCCCCCGCCACCCGCCCCCCGCCCCCCGGCTTATTTCCCCCCGCCTTCCCCACAAGAAGGATTCATAGTTTCCACGCACAAATTGACCTGCCCAACCCGTCCTCCCCCCCTCCCCATCCCCCCCTCCCGCCCTCCTTTTGATCAAAACCAGACCCCCTCGTCCTTTAAATCTCCGCCCTCCCCTCAATGATTATTCGACTTACAGTATTCACTTGATAAACTGATGCATTTTCTTCACAGCTGTCAGAGTTTGTCCCCCTCAGAAACAGGTTTATAGTTTCCGCGCACAGACTGCCTAATATCACCCAGTTGACCCTGATAGCTATGGTTGCGATTGCGGGGTTCTAGGAGGGTTTTAATGAAACTCATGTCGAACGGTTTCCCACACCATCGCCTTCCTTCCTCTGCACGCCGACTTCGTATATACTTCGGATGTGGCTCAGACATTAGAGGGAGTACACGCATCCCCTGATGCTGGGGCGGTCAAGTGTCTGGCCTGAAAAATGGAGCTGGGGTTGTAATGGGACTGCGGCAACCCGTTGGGGGTCACTTCAAAGAGACCATGGTGCGCCCTGTCTGCCTCCTTCGTCACAAATATGTGCCCACGCAATCCCACACGTAGTGTTTTGTTGGGTGGAGCCTATAGCAATCTAGCGGCCAAAAGTCGGCGCTACTCGGGTTAAAATTCGATTTTCGATTTAACTCGGTTGTGCGTGCGTGTACGAAATCATCGTGCTCCCGACAGGCCTTACAAGAGAGCAACACGTGCGGCTTTTGTGGTGCGGCGGGTATGGGGGGCTGCAATACATGGGTAGATGTGCACCCGAAGGATTCAAAGACGTCTATCGTGGCCTCCGGTTGTACTTCGCTCCAAGGGGGGAAGATCTAAATACCTCCCCGTCACATTCAGCATGAACTCGGCGTCGAAACGTAGCAAGCGTTCGCCGTGCACTATGGTTTTCCTCACGTGCTTTCGTGCAAAGACAAAGTTGGATATGGAAGTACTCTATGACCCCCCACGTGCGGACGGAACACGCCGTGCCCTTTGCGTTGAAGTTTAAGGATCTGGTGGATGTGGCGTCCCGAGCCAAGTAAGACGTGAGCACGTGATAGAAAGTACGAGTGGAGGAAAATATGCAGTCACTAAGTCACCAAAGCGTCCCAACGAAGGAACCAGCGTGACGATTAAACCACGCAAAGGACAAGGCGGAAAGAGAGGAAAGGGCGAACCAACAGCAATCAAGCAGCACTCCCGTCGATATCGATATTTTGTCTAAGAGGACGAGGAAGAACACGAATATGAAGGATAAGAGGTATTGGAAGAGGAGGAGGCTGAGCAGGAGGAGGAGGTTGAGGAGGAGGAGGAGGAGGAGGAGGAGGAGGAGAAGGAGGAGGAGGAGGAGGAGGAGGAGGAGGAGGAGGAGGAGGAGGAGGAGGAGGAGGAGGAGGAGGAGGAGGAAGAGGAGGAGGAGGAGGAGGAGGTGGGCGACGTCAAGGAGTACGAGCGGGGCGACGGGGAGGAAGACGAGGAAGACGAGGAGGAAACGGACGAAGAATGGGTGGATGACGATAAAGTGAGCGAAATAAAGGAGAGATGAGAGAAAGAAAAAGAACACATAGAATCAGAGAACGTGGCAGAAGAGGAAGAGATTATGGAGGAAAACAGCGAGGAAGGCCGGCAGGGAGGTGATGAGGTGGGGAATAATCATAGCGGGCGCTGGAATCGGGGTGTAGGGGCAGCAACACGCCTAAAGTATTGAGCAGAACCGGACGGCGATTTACGTCGAAGAAGCAGTGGGGTCAGTTCGGGTTGATTTGGGTACGTCGACAGACCCTGTGTCTACCGGAGGAAGTCCATTTTTTCCTCCTTGTAGTCCGACACTCACACTCGGCATATAGTACACACAAAACATACCAGAACGTTGAATGCCAGGCAATAGTAAACGCCAGGTACACGTACATAGAGCAGCATCTGCAGGGGTGTAAGCGTCGGTCTTGACGAAGCTACTATATCGTTTTTTCCGGATGTTTCGGCAAAAGATGTCGGGAAAAACCTAAAAAAGTCAATGCCTATAAAACTGGGCTTAACGTTTTTCAGGGGTTTTGAAAAAAAAGCTTATATTTAGCAAAGGATCGGGCAGCCACACCGCTCGATCGGTGCCACCACGCGCGAGCGCAGGAGATTGGGCAGGGTCGTTGCATAGGTAATTGGCAGGTCATGGGTGATCGCTGAACATGAAACGAGCTACTGAGCTCTCGTCATCGAGTTGATAGAGTGACCGTAGCCAGGCCGTCGACCGAGCGAGTTCGCTGACGGCGGTAGCTGAGACTTTTTTCACGTTGGTGATGGAGTTCACCCCCCAAGGGTCCGATACCTGCCTGTGAGTAAGGCCGACTCCATTTTGACAAACACGCAGGTGACTTCCGCGAGCGCTGCTGCTGTAGTCGCGGTTCTGTACGTGGTGGACGATAGTTGTGCGAGCTAACAGAGGCTCGTACTTGTTAAGATTCAACCCTCGTTGATTCGCGGTAAAATGCCGAAATTTCATGAAAATACTGATATTATGTACGTATATTTAGGAACGACCATGAGCCAAACAGAAAGCACAGGATAACGAAACAAAAAAACTTGACTTCGGACATCCAATATAGGGGGGAAGGGGGTGAACGTGGTGTCTGGGATACAGGTCCGCGTGCACCCTCGGCTATTTGATCTTTTTTTACATAGCAACGACAATTTACGACGTGAAAACACAAACGAACATCAGTACAAGTATGAAGAGAAGATAGCTGGCTATACACTCTATACGGTCAGCATCTTGCTGCTTCCTGCTTGTTTTCGTTCATAACAAACACGAAAAATGAAACATTCTTCTTTCAGCTTATGTGCTATGTACCAATGTTATGTGTCGAAGCAGGACCATGACGTGTGTGACGGGTTTTCTTCTATTTTTTTTCGCGCACTTTTACCTTCTACCTTCTGGACAAGCCGTTGTCACAGGTGTCGTCCCTTTATCCCCCCGGTTCTTGCCTTCAGTGTTTGATCGCGCCTAGGGTTCAGCAATCCCACTGCTCGTCGATTTTTCATCGGGTGTTGCTAACTCACTCTCTCGCGCTTTCCGCAAGTCAATTTGTCCGCAAGAAAAACTTCCCACGAATTTATACGAGTGTGCACTCGGGAAGATTCGCACTCACGAAACTGATCCATACCAGGCTCGAGGATAACCTCATACACCACCGAGGCGACCGGCCTTATAGGACGTCGAGAGTATTTCCAAAACATCCTTTAGGTTTGAATCATATATGTTTTCCATATAATGATCATGAGCAGAAGCGACGTACAACAATCGGCGGAACTATTTTATCACCGTAATCAAGTCCTCATAACATAATTTAATGCTTGAATTCAAATAGAGTAAAAAAGCGATCTATACGAATAATAACACTTTCACTCCGAATAAATTTCCAGGTTAACGCCCGTCCGCCGATTCCGCTGTGGAAGAAGCCACCCAATGTGCGAAGCAAACAGTGGTCTTGTTGGGTCAAAGACACTCCGCGATTGACAACTATATATATTATTTGTCAAAACTCTCGACTGACGGAGGAAAAAAGAAGCACTGCCCGTGGGGCATCCTCGCGGTGGCCTTGTTTCATCTCCTCGTCACTCACGTTCACGGTCCACCTGCGGCAGAGCTGCACCAAGCGAGGAAACCGCTGTTCTCCCTGGAGCCATACTGGATTTGGCTGCGAATGAGGAGTCTCCATGGTATCCGTGGAACGGGCCTTGTTGGTCGAGTATGGACTACGCTTCCCATTTTTCTCCTTGGCACGGCTGGGAATCTGGACACGCTGACCTCCGCGCAGACTGTTTGTGACGAACCGCAAACAACTCCAATTCGAATCCAAAATGCAACGGACGTTGTCACGCTTCGATCGGTTTTAAACTGCACCGGCGGTGGCGAAGTTCAGGTTGACTGGGCTGGCCGTGTCGCGGTTGACACTCCGATAGCGGTTTTGGAAGGCACCTTCCTGTCTGTGACGGGTGACGACTCCTTGGCCGAGGTGCTTGCAGACAGCTCCCTAGCCAACGGGACCCGTTTGTTTGAAGTTTCTCAAGGAAGCGGTTTGACCCTGACGAGACTAACGCTGTCCGGAGGTTTCGCGGGGAACGGCGGCGCGGTCTTTTCACAGTACGCGAACTTGACGCTGAAAAACTGCACCTTTGAAGGCAACGTGGCTACAAACGCAAACGGTGGAGCCGTGTGGGCGAAGGATGGGAACGTCACGATAGTGGGCGGAGAGTTCTTGGGCAACACGGCGATTCGATACGGAGGCGCCGTTCATGCAGTCGACGGTAGTTTGATCGTTCAAGGTGGATCGAGGTTCGAAGGGAACAAGGCAATCGGAGGTGGTGCACTTTTCTGTGGGTTGGCCGACGTGGGAGCGGATAAACTCCCGGCTGAATGCTCTATAACTGACGCGAGGTTCGTGTCCAACACTGCTGCTGGCGACGATCGAGATGATGACGATCTTGCGTCCAACCTCGATGGAGGTGGGGCCGCAATGTTCCTGTTTGCCAGTGTAGATATTTCTGATTCTGTGTTCAGCGCAAACTATGCGCTGCTTTCGGGCGGGGCTTTGCATGGCGGGACTAACACGAATCTGATCGTTAACGGGTGCAAGTTTGAAAACAACGAATCCGGGAAGTACGCTGGCGCGATTTCGGCTTCTTCTATGACGTTGGGGGGTGGTACCCAGCTCACGACCAACACGGCCGTTGACGACGGCGGCGCGGTGAGTGCTACTGTTGCATGCAGTCGAGTCTGGTTAAGCCAGTTCGTCCAATTTATTACAACCTATACCTGCATGATGAGTATTATTCGTAAATGTGGATGACGTGGAAGTCGTCTACCTCTTTTTGTCTACTGCTGTGACCACATCTTGATCTGTCACGGTTCTCATAAGATGTTTGCGTGTATGAACAACACTATATTTGCGGATAATACGGACAGTAGATGTGCGGCAGGTATGGATGTGGTTGGGTGGAAATATCTTTTTCGATTATTTTTGTATAAAATATTTACAAGGTTTCTGCGCTGAGCCGTAACGCTATGTCATCGCGATTCGAAGACCATCGGATAAGGGAAGGGTCTGTCGAAGCAAAATTTTAGTTTGTGGCCATTATATTAGCCCTAAATTAATAACTGGTGTCTATATATCTACGTACGTAACAGGGATGATGCCTGAAGCCAGAACCCACAACTGAACCATATAATCGACGTCAACACCAACTCTGCAGCTGCTGCATGCAGCAGTATTTTAGGTATTTTCCATCCAACATTTTAATATCCGCCCAAGTCACGAAACAATGTCAAACGGACAGAAAATCAAGTCCACTGCGTACGACGAAAACCTAAAATAGTACCGGAGTACGATCTTATATTGATGGGCAGAAAACAGAAAACGGTATACCTCCACTATTCCGCGCCACCGTTCTGTACAGCAGCATCCACCTTGGTTTTTGACCCCGATCAGCGACGATGATTGGTCAACTCGACCTCTCGTACAGGTTCTTGAAACCAACTCCTTGCGGTACATCTTGCCGCGGCTTCTCAGCTCGGCCGTCACCGGTTCCTCACGTGAACCATAACTCTTTCTGTCGAAAAATATACCATGCGGACCGACTTTGCCCCATGCACTTCACGGTCCTTACCCATTCAATTTCCAACCGAATATCAACCATGGGCACAACATCATGTAGCATCCACGGAACGAAGCGCTTTTTCATATTTTTCATATTTATTTCGGATTTCTTTAGACAAAGACTAGTATTGATATACCTAGAAGTACAAGTACCCCCAACGAATATCACTTTTTTTATTCTCAACAGCCTGTTCCTTGCCTCGGCAAAACCCTTCCAAGCCGGAGCATGCGTCCATATCTCTTGTGCCTTCGGCTTAAACAAAAACCCGGCATGTCTGTGTCGGTATGTTGACTGCATGGCTACAAGACTACATGTAATATACTCCCGATATTTTCAAGGTCCCCATTTTATTAGTCGAAAACCGTTGTTTCGTACATAACCAGCAGAATACGACCACACAGATGGCGCCACCAATATAAAATATATTTTTCGTGTAATAGGGTTTAGGGTATGGGTATTGCATTAGTCTATACCTGGCAGGTTATTTTCCGGGCTTCTCAAATGTCCCCAACTTCTTGACTACCACGTTTAAGTGGTCGCGACGTCTCCTTGCGTGGATTTCTCCTTGCGTGGATTTCTCCTTGCGTGGATTTCTCCTTGCGTGGATTTCAACATAATGCGGTGCACGAACTCGCAAGGCGGACGGTGGAAGTCATTGGGTGTATGTGTGGGCCAACAAGATCGTTCGCATGTAGCGGGCCCGTCACTCCCTCTTTGTCCCTTTGCCCCACCTAGCCTTTCCCCGTCATTCATCAATATACCTAACCCAGTACTGGAGCCTGTCCTGTGACCACATACTTGATTATGCCGAGAACAGCAACAAATATATACCTGGTATATTATATTATAAAAATTAAAATACACTCCAGCTGTGAGATCGAAGATTTCGTCGAAACTCATCTTTGCAAGCTGTGTGTGATACTCCGATCGCGCGCATTACGAGTTGTGTGTCCTCATTAAGGATATAGGTCGGCGACTCCCCTTACAGCTACAGTGTAGCTATCAGGGTCAACAGGATGATTTTAGTCAGTCTGTGCGCGTAAACTATAAAACCCGTTTCTGAGGGGGACAAAATCTGACAGCTGTGAAGGGAAAGGGGGGGCCTGGTTTTGATCAAAAGCGAGCGGGTTTGGAGGGGGGCGGGGGGGGGGGGAAAGGGGCAATTTGTGCATGTAAGCTATAAATCCTTTCGAGGGGATAAATCTGACGGCTTTGGCACCAGTATATTATTGGGGGCGGGGGGGGGGGGGGGGGGGGGTAATTATGATATATGATACGTGTACGTGGGGTGTGCGAGCGACGTATGGTGCGAGCTATGGATGGTTGGGCGGCGGCTGGTGCTGGGTTCGGAAGGAGTGTGGCAATGATTGCTCTGAAGAGATCCGAAATATGAAGGAATATGAAAACGCGTCCATTTATGGATTGTACATGACGTTGTGCTTATGTATGACATTCGGTCGGAAATTGAAAGTCTTTGGGGCGTGAAGAGCCTGGGGCAAAGTCGGTCCGCATGAGGTATTTTTCGACAGAAAGCGTTATGGGTCGCGTCAGGAAACGGTGACGGCCAAGCTTATAAGCCGCGGTACAATGTACCGCACAGAGTTGGTGTCGAAAACCTGTGTACGAGGCTGAGTTGACCTATCCGCGTCGTGGATTGGGGTCAAAACCCAAGGTGCATTCCGCTGCACCTCGCGGTGGCGCGGAATGGTGGCGGTATACCGCTTTCTGTCGTCCTACTTAGATTGATTGTGCAACAACTTCGCTGTTGCGTTCAAAACACAAGACCGGAAACCTAGCCTACTATCAAGACTGTATTTCTCTACACGGCTGCACCTCGATTATGTTCCCTCCGTGCAAGGACATTACAGAGTGTATTTTCATTTTTTATAATACATGTAACAGATGCGTACATGGGTGAGCACATCGAAAGATAACCCACTATCGATAGAAAGACCTGGACATGGCCTGCTACTATTTGTTGCAACTACTGCTATTAATAGCACTGTGCACGCCTTCCAACGCACAGGAGGAGAAGGCTGGTGTTGCTGTTGACCGATACTGCCATTCATTTAAATGCCGTTCTTATCGGAGACCTTTTTTGCCTTAAATTCCCAAGTTTCCATGTTTGTGAAATGTGTCCTAAAATACGGAGGCCTTCTGTCATATTATCTGCGAAATTCTTCACCCCCCAAAAATATGGATAAGTTAACAATCACAAACTAGGAAATTCTGACGTCGATTTCTATACTTCAACGCCAGTGCTCCGACAAGCGTCGTGGCTCATCGCTTGGACCATCGGGTAGGATTAAACGTTGACCAGGGTGATCTAACATTACGGCCGATGGAAGGAAGCGGCCTGGGCCTCCGGAGGACTCATCCTCGAGTCGGACGAAACAACAATTCAACCTTCCCAGTTATGCAGACACGAGGCGCAAAAGCATGAAGAAGGCTATCGCTCGTGTCCTCGTCGTGCTCGGCATGTTTCTGACATCATGCGCTGCTGTCGCCGGATTGCACGAATCTACTTGACCTGGGTGCTTTCTTCTGCGGTCTTTCGGGATTTTTGCCCTCGCTTGCTGTGTGACGACGCGCGTGACTGCTGGTGTGGGTGGTGGCAGTCTGCTTTATTATCATGGGGAAAAGACAAACAACACCCCGCGCTCGATAATAATGCAGACGTTTTTTCATGGAAATGCTGTGAAAAAAGAGGAAATTTACGAAATTCGCATCTCCGATAAGAGCGGTCCTTATTTGGGCCAACAGCTACCAACGAGAGATGCTCCCGCAGTGACCCTCCATTTACTGAACAATTGGCGCCACATAAAGCATAGTCTAGTCTATTCATAGTATGTATCTAACCCTAGCCGTGTCACACAATACAGTGTTACCTCAAGGTAGCACAACAGCAGCAACAGTCGTGGGGTGGTACTTGTGGTATAGTGTATTCTCTATATCTAGTCTATACTTGACCCTAACCTTGTCGCAACACAATACCTCGAAGGAAAACAATAATAGCACAAGTCGTGCTGTGTGGTCCCTCTAAAGTAGTACCAGTTAGGGTAAGAAGTTTCGAAGTCTCGCTGGCAGGGGGTTGTGGCGAAGTAAAGTCAACCAACACAACGTTACGGGGAAACAAACAACAGCAGTACTTGTCCGATAGTACAGGCAAATAGTGTTGGGCAACCACGCATTTTCCATCGTTCTCCACTTTTAGTTTGCCAACAATGTAGTGGCTCCCTGCACCCTTGCTATTGACTTAGTACTCGTGTTCGTTGCAGTTGAAGCTGTACGGATACATTCCGCTGCTGTGCTTTCAATGTGATCTCTGCCTCGTAGTATGTGATGACAAATATAATAAAAATATATATACAAGCTCCAGCTGTGAGATCGAAGATTTTGTCGAAACTCGTCTTTGCCAAGTTGTGTGTCGTACTCCGATGGCGCGTGTTAAGGGTCCTCATTAAGGATATAGGCCCGCGACTCCCCTTCAAACTACAGTGTGGCTATCAGGGTCAACAGGGTGATGTAAGTCAGTCTGTGCGCGGAAACTATAAAAGCCGTTTTTGAGGGGGACAAAAATCTGACAGCTGTGGAGGAAAATGCTCAGTTTTTTTATCAAGTGTATCCTGTAAGTCTTAATCCCGGCGGCGTTTTCACGGGCGTAAGGGGCTGGGTTTGAACAACAGCAAGCAGGGGTGGGGGGGGGGGGGCGGGGGGGGAAGAGGGGGGGCAACTCTATCTGTGCGTGGAAGCTATAAATCCTTCAAGGGGGTGAATCTGACGTTTTTGGACAAGGAATGCACCAGTTTGTAATGTATATCCTGTAAGTCGTTCAACCAGTGAGGAGAGGGCCGAGAGTTCGAGGGGGTGGGGGGGCTTGGGGGGGGGGGGGGGAGGTTTTCAACAGGTTTAGGTCACATATATGCAGGGGCTTGCTATACGCGTGGTGCTTGGTCTAGGCGATGGTGCGCGTGGTGGGGGAGGAGGGGGCGTTCGAGGGGGGGGGGAGGGACGGATGAAACAGCGACATGGAAGACTCTAGAACGATAATGAGGTGATATCAACTGCGAGGAAGTGTTTTTTAGTTTCGCACGTTTCGTTGTTAAGTGGGGGGTTTGATCAAGAAGAGCGGGGGGAAAAAGGGGTGTGTAGGGGGGGGGGGGGGGGTTAACAAGTTTAGGTCACATATATGTAGGGGCTTGCCATACGCGGGGTGCTAGGTCTAGGCGATCGTGCGGTTGGTGTGGAAAGAGGGGGCGTTCGGGGGGGGGCGCGTGAAGTTAAGCTAGGCCGTGGATGGCTAGAAGATAATGACGTGGTATCAATTACGTAGAAGTGTCCATTTTACTCTGCATGATTTCGATTTTAGGCGTATATCGTCTGTCTAGGAGGCATCGTCAACGGGCCTTCTAGTCAGGTGTGCTGGATGTAGACGGATGGAAAGTACAGTTTACAACACATATTGGTACGTAATAAGCAAATACGTGAGCTTGCCAGCGTTGGGGTGTGGCGAAGAATGCAAAAATGTCCACCACACCGGACCCAACAAGGTGGCTGCGCGGAATGTTGGAGGGCTGCTGTTGTTGTTGACGTTGTTCTCACATTAACTCGCATAGTCAAGTCCGTTGTCACAGGACAGGCTGCATTCACTCTGAAGGAGCTCAGGAATACCCCCCGACAGGTTTTACGCTCTCTCGTTTGCCCTGGACTATGTGATGGTCCACATGTCAGCAAAACTAAACCAACGTCGAAACGCGACATTTCGCGCCCGTTCTTTGCCCGTTTTGTGTTCGGGTTGGGGTCAGAGCTAGCGTTAGGGTTGTGCTTAGGGTTGAGATTAGGGCTAGGTTAGGGGTTTTGTTGGGCCTACACCCGTACCTCGATCCCACCAGGAGGTGCGTATTACCCCGCAAGCTCGAACATCATAAGGTCCGCGTGACCAGATCGTTTGGCGAGGTCGTCCACTAACCAAGCAGCCAGCGCCAACAACTTTAATGCATGCGTACCAAAGACCGGAGACGATTGAAAAAAAAAAAGCCAAAAGAGAGAAGAAGCAAGGAATGGAAAGGAGAAAAGAAAAACCGTCAATATATTACTATACTCGCAATACGGTACCCTGTTAGGTAATGGAGACTAATAATAGCAGAAGAAATCGTATGGCGCACATACCGCGGGCAGAACAAGTACGTAAATAACGTGTTGAGCAAGTGGCCGTATTTCCATCGTCGACTCTGCTTAAATAGGAGCCATCGCGTACCTCACTGCCATAGCAGGCAATACGCCACGATACTTTCTATCGTTCGATATCACCAGCGCAATTTCGTTTTTCAAGTTTGACAAAAATCGTCGAAAGCCTGAAAAGTAAACAGCTAGTTTAGTGCTTTTCGTTGGTATAGTCGGGAGAGTGTTTAATCAATACAAAGAGGTGCCTCGCTGCGTTCGTAGGGACTTTACGAAGTCCGATAACCGCTTCAGGCTGTGGATGCTGTCGGAAAGGTCGAAACCAATCGTGCGTGCTCTGCCCTATGCAGTGCGGGCTTCCTCCGGGGGCTGCACATTGCCGTTATAAGTCGCCGACGGACAGGGCGCGGCCGGCCGTGACGTGACGTGGCGGACGATGTTGACGGCGACTTTGGATTTCAGGCGGCGAATGTCACCAAGGGAATGCTCGTACGTAGTCCCCTGTGATGTGAAGAGTGATATTTAGCGAGAAAGGGCGGACGATATGATGAGAAAGGGTGTACGGATGTGGGTATGGGTCACGATGTACTCGGTATGGGAGACTTGCAGAAAACCCAGACGTTTCAGGTACAACGATAGAAGTGTTACATAACTCACATAAGTTCTACCGAGTACGGATAAAAAGGTAAAAAAACACCCACGGTGGACGAGTGCAACTTGAAGTGGAGGGTGGCCTTCTTTCGCTGTAGGCCAACGTCTCCGAGGCAATCCGTCCGAGCTTTGACATCCATCGGCCACCACCACCGAGGCGATAAATCGGGAAACTCAACGAGTGCCGACCAGGGAAACTGCCACGACTACGTCTAGTCTGAAGCTGTTCTGTGACAGATAATACAGTAGCGCACCCCGGCTATGGCGCAATAAGACAAATACGGGCGGTCTCAAGTCGATGTTTTCCACCAGCTCGATAGGCCAAGTGCCACGACGAAAAACGCGAAGCCACCGAAAAAGCATATTATTTTACAACAAAATTTGAAGGACGCAGACGTGAGTTATTGTTCAAGACTGCGATAATGGAAAAATCTGCATTATGCCGATCGGGGAAAAAAAACGATGATAATACGCAATACACGTGGCCGCGAGGCTTAGGCGTGGCGGTAGAGTTCGGTCGTACGTGGTGCGTTAGGCATGGTCGCCTACGATTCACGCGTTTTTTAAGGCAGCCGCGGCGGAGCAGCAATGCTTGGTCAAATCGGGATGCTCGTTCGCGGAGGCAGGCGCAACCGCGAGCCACCTTACGGCGCAGTCTCGGTTTGCGTGGACGGAACTGCACCGGCAGGAGGCTAGATTCGACGACGAAGGAGGAGAGCGACTAGCCGTCGACGGTCGGGGAATAGACGGATTGAATTGTCCCTGGACAAGAATTTTCGTCTTTCAGATCAGACCCGCAATCTGTGTGGAGAATTTAATTTTGTTGGGACGGAGGAGAAGGGAACCGATTGGATTTAAGCGTCAACGAGAGGAAGTGCGAAGGAGCGGGCCGAGTAACCTAAGGCGATAAGGCGGCCATGGAGAAACACAGCAGGGGGGAGGCTCACGGAGACTCACGACCCGCACTAACACCATATCATGATGAGATCAGCGATCGTCGTTTTTCAGGTTTTTTTCACGAGGCAGTAGTACAACATGTACTTACGTTGCTGATTTTGGTAAACTTTGTAGAAGAGTTGTATACCCTTCATGGGGAACGACCCCAGCATTTTACAACTTTCAGGAAAGGGCGTCGTAGTGGCGCTGCAACATGTCAGATGACTCGGGAAGGCGGGGCGATCATCGTTATTTGTATTTTGGCTTTTGGTTCGATTGCTTTTGTTTCACTGCACATGCCCGCGGGTCGTCACTCTGACAACACTTCAGACAGCAGGCGCGTTCGTCAGTGCTCACAATTACAGTGCGGTTCGTACGGGGCAGCCAGCCCAACCGCTGTAGTTTAAAGCCACGAGTTGGTTAGTTATGGGAACGGGGGGAACTCTACGCTGTAGTTGAGTCGATACTCGCGGATATTTGTGTTCAGTTTGAGCATTGGATCGTTTCACTTGTGCGCCTTCTTCGTATCGTGCGTTTTGGGCGGGAAATAATGGTATTTCCCGGACGATTTTTTATTTCATGCGGTTTTTCGGATCTTCCTAGGGCTCCGGCATTTTTGTGTGACCACGGCCTCTAGATTTTTGACGAGCTAAAATGTGAGGCAGCAACAACAACAACAACAACAACAACAACAACAACAACAGTAACAACAACAACAACAACAACAACAACAACAACGACAACAACAACAATAACAATAGGAATAACAATATACAAAAAAAAAACACAGCAACATATATTATAAAAATTAAAATACACTCCAGCTGTGAGATCGAAGATTTCGTCGAAACTCATCTTTGCAAGCTGTGTGTGATACTCCGATCGCGCGCATTACGAGTTGTGTGTCCTCATTAAGGATATAGGTCGGCGACTCCCCTTACAACTACAGTGTAGCTATCAGGGTCAACAGGATGATTTTAGTCAGTCTGTGCGCGGAAACTATAAAACCCGTTTCTGAGGGGGACAAAATCTGACAGCTGTGAAGGGAAAGGGGGGCCTGGTTTTGATCAAAAGCGAGCGGGTTTGGAGGGGGGCGGGGGGGGGGGGGGGGGGGGAAGGGGCAATTTGTGCATGTAAGCTATAAATTCTTTCGAGGGGATAAATCTGACGGTTTTGGCACCAGTATATTATTGGGGGCGGGGGGGGTGGGGGGGGGGCAGCTCAATATGTGCCTGGAAGCTATACATTATCTTGAGGGGATAAATGTGTACGTTAGTTGTTGTTGTTGTTGTTGCCTCAAATTAACTCTTGTCAAAGATCTGGACGCCGTGATCACACAAGGATGCTGGGGCCCTAGGAAGATCCGAAACATTAATTGAAATCAAACGTCGTCCGCGAAATACTACGCTTTCCCGCCAAAACGCTCCATTCGAAGAAGACGCACAAGTGAAACGATCCAGTGGGCAAACTGAACTCACATGGCTGCGGGTATCCTCTCAACTACAGCATAGAGTTCTCCCGTTCCCACAACCGACCAACTCGTGGCTACACACTACACCGGTTGGGCTGCCTGCACCGTATTAACCGCATGGTAATCGTGAGCACAGACGAACGCGCCTGCTGTCTGGAGTGCTGTTAGACGGACGACCCGCGGGCATGCAGTGAGGAAAGGGCAGTCGAACAAAAACCAGCATACAAATATCAATGATCGCCCTGCCTTCCCGAGTTATCTGACAACTTGCAGCCCATCTACGACGCCCGTGCCGGATAATTGAAAATTGCGTGGGGTCGTTCCTCATGAAGAGTATACAACTCTACAAACTTTCTTTAAATCAGTGACGAACGTAGCATGGTATACTACTGCCTCGTGAAAAAACACTTTAAAAATACAATCGTTGCTCTCGTGATGATAGTTTGGCTTACGGATCGTGGGTCTCCGTGTGCCATCCTCCTGTTGTGGTTTTCAATGGCCACGTTCTATCGCTTTAGCTCACTCTGCCCACATGCTTTCGATGACACTGAATCCCAATAGGCTCCACTTTCCCCCCGTCCGAAAAAAAACATGTTCCACGCAGCTTGCGGTTCTGATCTGAAAAACGAAAACTATCGTTCACGGAGAGTTCAATCCGTCTATTCCCGGCCCCTTCACGCTCAGTCGCCCTTCTCCTTCGTCGTCGAACCCCGCCTCCTGCCGGCGCAGTTCCCTCCACGTAAACCGAGACTGCGCCGTAGTTTGGCTCGTACTGGCGCCTGCCTCTGCGCAGGAGCGTTCCGATTAAGCATTGCCGCTCCGTCGCTGCCGCCTAAATGAACACACGAATCACAGGTGACCATGCCTAATGCACCACGTATGACCCAACTCGACCGCCACGCCCAAGCCTCGTGGCCACACGGTGCAGCGAGGAGATATCACTTCTTGGGGGTGACTCCGGCCTCACACCCGCCAGCAAGACCCCCCCTCACAATCGATACAAGCCTGCTAGGGCATGCTTCGCAGCATGCCTTACCTAGGCGGCAAGGAGAACGGAGGTATAAGAACGCCTGTGCTCGCTCCCCCTCTACATATAGCACTCCCCATACTTGTGTAATCAATTCAGAGAGAATAAAAGTTAATCGTAGAATCTCGTGCTAAGGCACGCCAAAGATCTCGGTAAGATGTAGGTCAGTTTTCCAGAGCTCGGGCTCTTCTTATCCTGGCTAGACGGTGTCCATTAACTTCCTGCCCCCCAAGCGCGTAGACGCGGCCAGACACCAAAGTTCCGATCCCTGCTCTCTCCCACATGTTTCCGTTCTTCTCCCCGTTGTGTTCGCTTTATAGGCCTCCGCACGCCAACCCGTTTGCCTCTACGCACCCAATTATATTTGCTCTGACACCACCGTCACGTCCTCGAGGCGGAGACGAGGGCCATGGTTGTAATTGCATCGATTACGAAAGCTCGCGTTTCTTCTTTGGCGACGGCGTTTCCTGCAAGCGCGATGGGATTTGGTGCTGATGTTGCTGCTGCTGCAGCGGTGGTGGCGGCGGCAGTTCCTGTAAGCTCGATGGGCTTTGGCTGCTGCTGCTGCTGCTTCTTGTCAACCCCCGACTGCTCCCAAACCAGCTTCTTCCACCATTAATGGGTCCATTTCCCGCTCAATCCATAAATCAACTCATTCTTCCTTCTTATTTTCTCCATAGTTTCTAACCCTAAGCTTTTTGTCAACTACACCCATCCTCAGCACAATCCCCTCGCAGAGATTGTAACCTCAGAAGTGCTGTTCTGGACCTCATCCAGTAACCCAAATGTCCAATACGTTTCCGGCATGAGCCGCTGACCCCGGCTCTACATAGCAAGCTGATCTAAAGTATATTTGCCAAATACGGGGCCGATCCGCTCGGCTCATGCTCCCGATATGTTGTTCTACCGCTTCTAGGAGGTTTGAGAGCACTGACGACCTTTCGCGCAAAGTGCAGAATATCGGAAAACATGTAGTTCGATGATCAGGGTCAACCTGACCGTTGCTTCGTTCGCGTCCCGTTCCTCGCCGGATACGCTGAGCGGCGGTGCGGCAGATGCGTGTGGTAATGCCTTGTCTCTGTTATTAGAAAATAGCTCTGCTGGGGGAATGATACTTCTCCTGGGTCTGTGTCCCTGGGCATAGTCACCTTATTCCTCTTCCCTCCTGGCTTGTGCCTCGCGAGAATCTTCTGCGCCGTCAGCTTCTCCCGGTGTTCGTCCGAAGTGTGTGCGAATTGGGTTGAGTCGGGAGTCGTTGCCTCCATGCTGCCTTGCGCTCACTCTATGAACGAGAGATCTAGATCGATCCTTGCAGTAGTATGTTTCACAATGCACGTACATGGGTGCTGGACGCATGGCTTTGCTTATGAAGCGCCGTGGGTGGCGAGCATTACCGATAAGCCGGGTTTCTGGGTGCAAGCTCACCCACGGAGGCCGAAAAACGATATCCGGAGCGTCATCGGGCGGAGAGGGAAGACACAAAAGATACATCGCAAGAGGTGAAGAAATTATGGATATGGATTTATGTACTGAACAGATGGGGCATTGTCCGCTGGTTATACCAAGTGCATGGTATAGGATACCTCGAAGTAGCCTTCGCATACGAATTTATGGTACCCTTTCGGGAAACAATGAGTTCCACCGCATCTCCCGAGATGCCCCCATCGCCCGCACCAAAATACCAAAATATTGGTATTACAGTTAGGGTTATCAGACTTGTGCACAAGCATAAACCAACAAGATGAATATCATCCCCACTATAAAAATACTGTCGATGTGTGGTCACAACGATGCTGGTTCGAATCCTCCCTGTTGCATGGGCGCGAGGAAGAGCTCACAAGGGTTTTTCATTGGGTGAGAAATCGACTGCCAGGCAAGAGCACCACAAAAAACAATACTGGCGAAACCCACGAGAGCGCGAGTGAAAAATAATGAATGAAATTCGATCAGCATATTACAATAAACACTAAAAATTGGGAAAAGTGCTAACCCCATCCGCAATCAAGCGGATAATGGCATCCACCCTTGGGAGGAGAAAGGAAAGCACCTGTGACTAAGGATTAGCCAAAACATCGTCGAGGGTAAACCCCGCCTAGGGGTCGAGCTGTACAGAGTAAACGGGATGATAATACGAAATCAAAACAACATGATGCATAAGGTACGGGGTTTATTTAAATGGATTTTCATATCCACCGCCGGTGCCACTAACCTGTATACATACAGACAATTACATGTCTCGTTGGCATTAACATTTGTGGATGGCGTCGTCGTGCCTAACACGTAGTACTTACTTGCAGCCTCGCCGACACGAGTAGCTCTGCGGCCACTCAAGACGCCGTTATGACCGTTGTAACTGTTGACTAGTGTATGAACGACACATAGCCGCAATGCATACATCATCAAGGCTTACTCGGCAGGGCCAGAGGAAAGGCCCGTGCATGTTGGGGCCGGCATCCACGCCCACTGGCAGAAAGGCTCGATGCTCAACCACCGGGGTAAGCACACATTACGTATATACTGCTGCTATTTGTGTGTATACAATGAAATGTAAAACTGTCTATTCATGTTTACGGGGCTAGTCAACCTGGGTACGTCGTAAGATGTGTGCTATTCAGATTAAACTGTCATTTCCACCTAACTACATACAGCACGACCAGTGTCCGCGTTGATGCCTCACACAGAAAAAAGTCTGTGATGTCCCAAACGAAGGGACAGAGATGAACATTGCAGCTGTACAGCAAGGTGATCTGGCCATGCACGGCCGACCGTAATGAGCACGCAGGCAAAAGATACTAGATACCAGTATCATTTTCTATATATGACGATGCCATCCGTGTAAATACTTTGGCACCGATGTACACAGTTACTACCATATTTGTATTTGATACCGTTCTATCGATATATTTCATTTCCGAGTATCCATCTCACGATCAGACCGGGAGTTGCCGAAACGACACTTCGTCCTTAAGCTTAACTTTTGTTTTTGAATTTGTTTTCCTCTACTGGAGTAAATCTAACGATATTTTTCTCTTTCCAACCCAACGCGGAAGAGAGTTTAGTCTCAGCCACATTTTAGACAAGTCGTGGTCGCAGGCGTCTCCCCCCCCCCCCTCCCCCTGCCCGACTCATGCCTTCAGTTTCATCGCGACCGGGGGGGAGGAGAGTGAGGGGCAGCAGTCCCACCGACAAAGCTGTCGACGGGTGCAAAATAATCGAAATGGTAGAACGTGTGGCAAGGCACGGATTCGACTAACAAATAGAGCGTGCGCTTCTAATCTTTCTTAAGCCCTGAACGCCACAGAAAGAAAGTGGTAGTTTCTTGTTTGCTTGTTTGTTTATTTGCTTACTTGTCCCTTGTTTCTCGCGGGGATCCTGCACTTTATCTCCCCCGGCCGGACTTATTTTCGGTACCTTCTTCCTCTTCGTGTCGTTTCGTCCGTGCAGCATGCTGCAGTTTTTTTCCTTCTTCAACGCGTGTGTTGCTATTTTTGCAACCTTTCTGATAATCTTCCACCACGTTTTTCAACTCCTGTCGGCTTCTTCTCTTTGTTAAGGGTATGAGCCTTGGATCTATATATAAATCAATGCGGAGTCTGTTCCAACAGTCTACTACCACGAATATGATAAGCGGTTGAAACTTACGTTGAATATTATGTTAAATCTTCGGTGGTACTTTGATGTAAACGTAGATTTGAGTATATTAACGTTGTCCCGCTGTTCCGGTACCCTACCGGAATACGGGCATTGTTCCGTGATGATCAAGTGGTGATCCAACCCACCATGGTCACTCTCCGTTCTCTCCCTTCTCTCCTTTCGTTTCTCTTCCTCCCTCTTTGGCCTCAAGCGCCCTTTCCATACCATCCCTTTTCTTCCATATGACAAGTGATCTTAGCAGACACTCCGGTGCCACCTCTGCATCTCTTCGCATAGACGATAGAGCCTCCACACAATCATTGTGTTCACAGGACCTTCACCAAAAAACTCGATTGGCACCAAGCCACATCTCATTCCAGTTTGTCGTGTCTTACCGAGAGGTTTGAGAGGAAACCTTCAACAAGCCGACTCCAGCATCAGCATCACCATCTGCATCACCATCAGCATCACCATATGGGAGAGTCCACGAAAGCAGGTGCTGCGGTAGACTAGGTCGTTAGATCTCTCAACGGCAAATTTAATGGGCCCAAGACTCAGACATATTTATAAATGAAGTATACTATTTGAGGGGTGAAGTGGTATACATGGGAGAGGTATTAGCGATGAGAACATACTGGTGTAGTGCAGGAAAGACTCACGGATGAATACTGGCAAATATAATACAGCGTCGAAGCAGGTGGTGATTTCACACTCGACCGAGCTGAGATAGCAATGCGTAATATGGACGCAAAGATAGCTTTGCGAAACGAACTTTCGCGAAAAGTGAAGGGGCGTGAGTCTACTATGGTAGTCACGTCAACACTCTCAGCAGTAGTGACCTGTTTACACTGCAACACGCCAGGTCATCGATTCCAAAATGGCTTTGAACGCAAGGGAACGATGACGGGGAAACAACCTAACCCAACACCTCTAAACCACTCGAGGTGAAGCCTGCATAATGCCGATCTTCACAGCAATAGAATAGCGACTGTCGGTCTCAAATGCGGGACGGCAACAAATCCCGTCGCCGTCGTCCCGGTATATAACACGTCCGGCACAGCAACAACCGAAGTGCTCACGCCAACACCGCCACAGCTCCAACCTCAACAACTCAAATGGAATCTTACGACCCAGTGCCTCCATTCCCTACTGCGGCTGGGACTGCAGCGGCTACTTCTACGTCCTTGGCGACCCCTCCCTGTCCATCCTCACCTCCTCCAGATTCATATACAGTCAAACCCCGCTTAAAGACGCACTTCTTAAGTCAACTCCCCGCTATAAAGACGAAAAAAAAATCTGAACCAGGGTGCCCCGCAGATGTACAAGTTTAAGGGGGGGTGTATTGTTTACGCTGCGGGGCCCCCCAAAAAATGGTGCAGCACACCTGTAGACTGCCAGAGAGCGGTCTGCTGCTGCTGCTGCTGCTGCTGCTGCGTGGACATGGATAGAGTCCGCTCTCGCCTCGAGGAGTGCCGCTCCTTTTTTAACGCGAAAGGGAAGAACGGCGAGTACAGCGAAACCCTGTACCTTTTTTCGAGGACTGTGCATTCGTTCACTCATGAAACTCAAGTCAACCGAAGAGCGAAGCAGGGGGGCGAGGTGCAGGCCACTCTTGGCGACATGTGGGGGCGGTAGTTTTTTTTTTTTTGTGGAGGGCATATAGCAATGGGCCTGTTTGTGATGTACGGTTCTCTTGTTGTTGTCTAGCGTTGTTTATCTTCACCGTTTTTCTGAGTTGATGTCCATCTGTGTCCTTATCAGGTAGGATTTGACATGTCAAAGTTGGAACAGAGGTGGTGAATGATATATCGGCGAGGTTTCCAACATGAGGACGAGAAGATAATAAGAAAAACACAGTCGACACTAACCGAGAGAGAGAGTTCACTGCAGTCATAATAACCTTCATCCTGCAACATTGAACCCACTTCTCGGAGCATTTTATTTCGGGCGGTGGGGTGCGGCAACTACTGTATAAACTTGGTTTTTAAGTACATTCCACTTTCAACCACGGCAACGTTGTGACGGTCAGATTTGTGGATTCTCGTTTCGTTATAGTATACCTGCTGCAACGGCGCGTCTTTTGATGTATGTTATGCCTCCATCGGCCCCGGGGATGGTGCGTTATCGTCCCCGGAATCTTAAAGACGATTCCCCGCGTTAAAGACGCCTTGAAAAAAGTACCGATATGCGTCTTTAAGCGGGGTTTGACTGTATATTTATTTTTATTTTATTGCCGCACCTCCGGTCAACATCACCGCGCAACCCGACGAATTCTCGATGGCTGCGGACAGCCGAGCGTCTAGCCACTTCATTGATCATTAGCTTCTACCTGGCATCGAACTCGAAATGAACCAATACATGCAGCTGGACCCTCCTGTAACAATCGACGTAGTGGGCAATCATCGCCTTTATGGTGTTGGTCAAGGGGGTTTGGTCGGGAAAGTGTTAGACCATATAGGCTCTAAGCACGCTGTGCAGCTGACCGCCACGATCGTACCAGGGCTAGGCAGGCAGCTATATTCCTGGGGATCAGCAGCGACGAGATGGGTCAATATTATCATCGCCAATAATTCGTGTTTGGGCATGTGCGAACTTACTGTACCCCTCCGCAAAGGCAGCCTCTGCTCTACTCAGGATCATCTCGACCTCGCCACTGATGCTCCCAGCCGAACACCTGAGACAGCTTTCTTGACGATTTCCGGTAGCAGCTTTAAACCGAAAACCGTCCTCGCAGTCCACACTTCGACTGCTAACAAGGCTACTTCCCTGTCTACACCTGCTCCAGCCAACTCTGGCATAAGAAGTTGGGTCGTCCCGATGGGAAGATGATGGCCAAGGTGCAAAATATCGCAGGGTGTGAAGTAATTCTTTCAGCCAATCTGTCGGCGTGTGGTACGTGCACAACCACTAAGAGCACTCGACCGAAATGCCGTAAGACATCGCGGCCTGACCCTTCCAGCGAACGTTTAAAGCTGGTGAGTACTCAACTGCTACGACAGGTGATGCCCAAGGAGATCGGAAGATACGTCTACGCACGGAAACTTTGCCGACGATCACAGCAGGGTGAAAGCAGCCTCCTTCATCGAAGAGCCGCCTCCCGTTTTACCAACAGCAGACTCGGCCACTTCTCAAGCACGAGCGCGTCAGGAGCTGACCCTACATTGCGAAGATTCTCCAAACCAGCTCAGTTCGAGGTCGTCGTACAGTACATTAAGGCTTTCAGAACGAAAAATAAAAAACACACCTGCATCTATTTCCGTACCCATCACCTATGCGCAACCTATGGTCTCACTATAAGCTGAAGAAGGCAACCATAAGCGATCTCTGCTAGGAGAAAAAAGACTTCAGCACGGAGAACTCATCCTAAGCTTCCATACCTTGAAGTCGCAACTACAGCTCCGGTTCACAAAACCGCTTCCAACCATCGTGACTGCCTTGTAAAAATCTCAGGTACCCTTACATGATCTGAAAGCTCATTGCCTTGTGGAAATCGATACAATATTTTATCGTTTCATCAGTGAGAAACAATTTAGCCCGTTTTTGATTCTGCCGTGTGCGACCGGATTTTCCCATGTGCGACCGGATTTTTCAATCACCGGCAAACCGCGATGCACCGAGGACAGAGAAGCGCATTACGCACAACCAAATAGGCAATGTACCGACGAAACGATTGGTTTATCATAATTCAGCTACAAGACTGCAATGGACCGTGAATATAGACGGTACTGTAATTGCCGAGATGTACTTGTAAAGTACAGTTGGGACTTTTTAGCGCAAAACGTGCAACCCCTACCGTGGGATGACTCTCATTATCTTTCGAGAGCCATCCATGCCGCTGATTTCCCCCCCCCCGCCCCGAACGCCCCCTTCTTCCCCACCACCCGCACCATCGCCTAGATAGACCTAGCACCACACGTATAACAAACCCCTCACCTAACCCCCCCCCCCCCCGCCCCCCCCCCCACCTCCCAAAACCCCCCCACCCCATCCCAACCCCACCCCCTCGAACACTCCGCCCTCTCTCTACTCACTGATTGTACGACTTACCCCAGGATATACATGATAAACTGATGCTTTATTTCCAAAACCGTCACATTTATCCCCTCAAAAAAATGTATAGTTCCCACGCACAGATTGAGCTGCCCCACACGCCCCATCCCGGCCCCAACCCCCCGCCCCCCATGATAAACTGGTGAATTTTTATTTTATTTTATTTTTTTCCTAAAACTGTCAGATTTATCCTCTTGAAAGGATTTATAGCTTATACGCACAAATTGCCCGCCCGTCTGCCCCCCCCCCCTCTTCCCCCCGCCCCCCCTCCAACCCCGCTCGCTTTTGATCAACACCAGGCCCCCACGTCCTTCAAACCTCCGCCCCCCCCCACACCGGTTATTCGACTTACAGGATTCACTTGATAAACGGATACATTTCCCTCCACAGCTGTCAGATTTTGTCCCTCCCAGAAACGGGTTTTATAGTTTCCGTGCACAGACTGACTAACATCACCCTGTTGACCCTGATATCTACACTGTAGTTGTAAGGGAAGTCGCCGACCTATATCCTTAATGAGGACACACAACTCGTAATGCGCGCGATCGGAGTATCACACACAGCTTGCAAAGATGAGTTTCGACGAAATCTTCGATCTCACAGCTGAAGTGTATTTTCATCTCTTGTATTATTTGCGTTACGTATGAACTTCCATATGGAACACCGTCGATTTCCACTTCGTGTATTTCGTTGTCGTGAGGAGTTCGACTCTTATTGCTTTTCTTTAGACTGTTTTCATCGGGCTTCCGTAGATCTATGATAACTATAGTGTCTTTTCTCAGAACCTTGAATCTTCTTGTAGTCACTACCTTCAATTTTTACAGAACATCGATGGCTGCCTGAACCTACTTCGTCGTATATTGTTTGCTACTAAACCCCGCTCCTCTTATTCTATTTTCTGTGCATCATGAGTTCTGCCTTTTCTTTCCTTTCCTACTCAGTATATATTTAAGATTATTTTCTTTGTTTATTCTTCCCTATCTATTCACTTAAGTCTGTCGTGCGTATGCATAGTGATGGATACTATGTGCAATATTTACACGGTAGGTAGTCTTTCTAGGTGACAAGCGGTATGATAGTCGGT
The DNA here is from genome assembly GCA_012845835.1 of Undaria pinnatifida. NCBI lineage: Eukaryota > Phaeophyceae > Laminariales > Alariaceae > Undaria > Undaria pinnatifida. The sequence continues at coordinate 1,200,300 of JABAKD010000025.1, forward strand.
TTTTCCAGCGCGAGTAGTGAGACGTATGCACGGGTATGAACCTGGTACATTAAGGCTGACTCCCGGTTTCACTTTGGTATGTTTCTGATGAAGGCATGAGTTGCGTCAGCTGTGATATATGCGTCGCCAACCCATATGTGATATTATTAGAGCGTATCAGGTTATCCTCGAGCATGGTATAGGTCAGTTTCGTGAGTTCGAGCCCCGCCGAGTGCATACGCGTATAATTTCGTTGGAACTTTTTCTTGAGCACAAATTGACTTGCGGAAAGCGCGAGAGCGTGAGTGAGCAACACTCGATGAAAAATTGACGAGCAGTGGGATTGCTGAACCCCATGCGCGATAAAAATCGAAGGCAAGAACAGCGGGGGAGAAGGGACCACCCCCGTGACCACGGCTTGTCCAGAGGCTGGAAAGCAAAAGTGTGAGAATATATATATATATCCTAATGAGGGCGCAAAACACGTAATAATACGCGCGAACGGAGTATCTCAGACAGCATGCAAAGATGAGTCTCGACAAAATCATCGACCTTACAGGTGGAGGGTATCTTCATTTTTATAATATGCGTGTACCACTTTTAGTTTGTTTGTGTTTTATTCCCTGGGGTATTCCTCAGCCCCAGTTCAGAGTGACTGGAGCCTGTCCTGTGCCCACGGACTCGACCATCAGAGTGAATGTGAGAACAACTCAAATAACAACAAAAACAACAACAACAACAACAACAACAACAACAGCAGCAGCAACAACAACAACAGCAACAACAACAACAATAACAACAGCTAGGGACTTGATTATGGGAGTAAATGCAAGAAGAACGACGTCAACGCGCTTGCACATTCTTTTTTTTTCGCGCACTTCTACATACATTTATTGTTTGTATGCGTCTTCATTGTTGGTGGCGTGGCTTTTTGGCTCCTTTTATATGTTTTATGAACGAGAATTTAAACGGGAGCTAGCTTTGCGTTCCTGTTTTGTTGTTTCGTTTGTGTTTTTCCACACACTTCTACCTTCAACTGGACAAGCCGTGCGGTCACAGGTGTATGCGTGTACAGTTCCGCTTTTGGGTTGTTTTGGTTTCTTCCCTGGGCCGCGGATTTGATTTTGCTTTCTTCCAAGGGTGTGCTCTGTAGGGTACGTACGAACCGTACCCGGGGTATTTACCCCGGATATTACCGTACAAAGAACTTCTGTAAAGTTCTATCGGGTATACCTGTACCCGGAACTTCTGGATACTCTGCACGACAATTATACATATACCCGGAGCTTCTGGGTATTATGTACGCCCGTGGCCACAATACCCGGGGTACTGGGCAGCATGTTTTGTGCCCGCTCGGAACTTGTGTGTGTTCTGTACGCCTGTGGTACAATACCAGCAACTTCTGGAAGTTTTGTACGACATCCGCACCCGGACACAAAACATCTGGAAGTTCTGTGAATCCTCATACCCGTACTCGGAAATAATGTGACTTTTGTAAGACTGTGGCAAAGTACCCGGGATACGGGAATACTTTCGTTGCAATACCCGAGGAGCTCTGTATTCATTCAGGTTTAATCTGGAAAGGGAACCGTGCAGTAGTTAGGATGTCGTCACGTTTTGTCTGCCACATAAACCGAACACCGAACACAGCAAGCAGTACGTATCTTGCAATAAGAACACCTGTTGTTGGGTGTTTCTTTCGTTCCAAAGGGCTCGTATCGACGTTTTAACGAAGTACACTTTTGAATCGAACATGTTCTTTTTTCTGAATTGATTTCGATTCGATCTCTTATTATTCCCTCCCATCGGAAAACCACGTATTGTGTACTGTAAATGTTTTTTTTTTTCTGGTCGGAATAATGCAGATCTCGCTATCAATCATCGAAGGCTTGAACTATTCTCTGTTTTTTGTGTGGCTTTGCTTCTTCTTCTTTGTCGTGGCATTTGTCTTACCGGTCGGACATAGTTGAAAAAATGGGCTTGCGAGCCCCATTATTTTTTGTTGGCGCCACAGCCGGGGTACGCTATGGTATGATTTGTGTTACAGAAGAACAGTAGTAGGAGACGTATGTGTCATTTCCTATGCGTGCACCAGTGTATGCAATATGCCGTTCGCAGTAATTGGAAATGCGTTGACAAGTGTGTCTTTTTTTATCCAGTCAATTTTGTTGTTTTTTCGCCCCTTTTGAGGCGGGTATTTACCCGGAAATTACCCGTGCCCGGGGCTTCTTTTGTGAAATCTGTACAACCCTACCCGTACCCGGAACGTCTGTGAGTTATGTACGACACTCATACCCGTACCCGAGTTTTCTATTTTCGTTCTGTCTGTAGGATGCACACAAAACCATACCCGGGGTAATTACCCCGGGTATTACCCCACAAAGAACTTTTGTAACTCATGTCCGACACTCATACTCGTACCCGGAACTTCTGGAAGTTCTCTACGCCGGTGCCACAAAGACCCGGTGTATGGGTACATCATGTTTTTACCGTCCCGGAAGTTCTGGAAGTTCTGTACGCCGGTGCCACAATACCCGGAAGTTCTGGAAGTTCTGTAACACTTTCATTCCCGTACCCGAAACGTTTTGGAGATCTGTAAGACCCCCATACCCTTACCCGGAATACACAAGCCCTACAAAACTTAAGCCTGCTTTCTTCCCTGCTTAATAATGTTAAGATTTGTTGCTTACTTTGTTTCTCCTCGGATTTGTGCAATATTACAAAAATGAAAATACACTCCAGCTGTGAGATCGAAGATTTCGTCGAAACTCATCTTTGCAAGCTGTGTGTGATACTCCGATCGCGCGCATTACGAGTTGTGTGTCCTCATTAAGGGTATAGGTCGGCGACTCCCCTTACAACTACAGAATATTATCACTCATTGGCCGGGTTCCCTGGGTGGTACGTGGAGATGTGCGTTCATATGCGAGTTCTGAGACGTACCATGCGCCATGTCCAAGATTAGGGGACGCTTTCCTCTCGCAAGCTGAATTAGTAACAGGTGACCATACGAAACAATTGTTTATTTGGTTATAAACGGCCGTTTCAAGGCGATGAGCGAAAAGTAAAACTACTAGAAGAAGAAAAACAAGAACAAACAAACAAACAAACCTGTACCAGAGAAACTTCCGAAAGTTTTCGAAAAAAATATTCGACGATCCGGCTTCATTTCTAAAAAGAGGGGAGCATTAAATCGACGCGGCTTGGTCGTGTTAGGGGGGTAGCCGGTCTCACAATAGCGATCGGATCAACACTGTGCGTGCAAGGGCGTTTCGATAAAAGTTCACACTAACTAGTAGTATTCTATGTGACTAGTGTTGCTCGTCTCTCGCTTGGCTGTTATCAAGTAGAGGTTGATGATTGGTACAAAAAAAATTTCAGGACGTATTCAAGATCCTCGCCCGCGAATCTAAATACCCTGGAAATTTCAGCGCCATCAAGGTTTTTCGAACGCGGGGAATTTTCATCCGCATCCCCGTTTCCACGCTCTCTTGATTCACTCTCACTTGAGAGTGATAAGTCGTGTCGAAAATCTGACGACGTTTTAATGATCGCCACCCACGAGTTAGTATGCCATGAAAAAATCAGAGCCGCCGAAACATTTTCCAAAACCAGGGATTTTTTACCCGCACCCCCGTTTTCAGGCACTATCGTAGTATCCCCGCTACAGACGTCAAAAACTCGTTGAAACCCAAAGTACGCGGACTTGATATATACATACTCTATGACCCTTACCAGCAAGGGTTAATCAACCGGCTATTAGTTTGGCTTACATAACAGGAGGTTTTTCGTTTCCACCCCCGCCCCAACATCCAGGGGTACTACTTACTGCCAATCTCGGATGTCCCCCATGGCCTCATCGCTTCCTATTATTTCCTTCAACTTCTTTTTTTTGCTTTGTTCTTTTTCTCCAATTGATTCGAGTCTGATATAATAATATTAAGGGGCTGTTACAGATAAAGGCCACCCTTTGCAGGTCTCCACTATTTCCACATTGATTAGTCACTCATTTGCACTAGATAATAAGCTCTTGTATTGGTTCCACACACGCCACGGACGATCTTAAAAGCGTGCAGTTCCGCGAGGCAAAGGCATCACCTCATCTTAAAACAGTACGGAAATGCCTTCAAAGGCATGTGAAGCACTTCATGTCCGGCCGTATCCCATTTCTTACGCCTGGTTAGGATCTAAGGTAAATATCATAACACTAGCCCACCCTGATGAGCCGCATATATATGCATAAATATGGAAGATTCGGGGAGGCACCCGTTACACAGTGTAAAACATGACTCGAAGATGCGGCTCTTCACAAACTACTCCCAGATCTATAACCTGTGAGGCTACGAAGCCTCACGAAAATGCTACAGCAGAAAACCACAAACGACCTTGCGTCAAGATGCCATGTGTGATGCGATTAAAGGGCTGTTGCAGGTAATGGCCACCCTTCGCAGGTCTCCCTAATGGGCAAGTTCCACGTTGGTCACCCACTTGTACTAGATAAGCTCTTGTACTAGCTTCACACACGCCACGGACGAACTGAACAGCTTAAAATTCCGCGACGCAAAATCGTCATCTCGTTTTTTCTCATCTTTTACGCAGCTGCCTTCAAAGGCATGTGTCAACCTTTTCATATCCGGCCGCATCCCATATATTACGTCTTGTTTGGCTCCCAGGGCCAGCAATACCATAACACTGACGTGCGTATGCGTAGTTATGTATAATACGTGAAGCATATATGTTTGCGTGGCAAGCGGTGTTGTGGTCGTTTTTGCAGGCGCGCGTAGTGAGACGTATATGTACCAGTATGGACCTGGCACATCGTAGGCTGATTTCTCGATTTCACCTTTTCATATTTTATCCAGCGGAGGCATGCATTCCGTCAGCTCTGATGTATGCGTGTGCCACTTTTTGCGTGTTTCTTCTTAGTTATTTCCTTGGGGTATCCCTCCACTTCAAGGTGACTGGAGCCTGCCCTGTGACCACGGACTTGTCGATTATTATGCGAGTTAATGTGAGAACAGCATCAACAAGAACAACAACAGCAACGGTCTGCACCGGTATGGCCCGGCACGTGCGAGATCTGACTACCGAGTCCATTTTGTTTTTGAGGGGAGTGCATGAACTGCTTCATCTATGATATATGAGTTTACCACTTTTTGGTTCGTTTGTGTTTCCCCGGGATTTGCAGCCCTTGGCATCGTAAACTACCGTTTGCAGTTATATTCTCGTTGCCTGCGGGCATTTGCTTCAACCGCGATCGCGGCCCTTAACTGGCGGCCGTTAAGCCCCCTTGGAATATATTTATGACGGTATTAGGTGCTGTGAATCAGCTTGAAGCAGCCTCCAGGATCAAGCGAACGAAACACATAGTCCGAGTGCTATTTGCAGTAAGTATTCATGCATCCGTGAGGTAATTTTTCAGTGTCAACATACACAAAGCAAAACGAAAGTAAAAACAGAGTTGCAAAGGGAAATTGAGAGCGTGTCGGGGTTCGAACTCAGGTAATCGAACTCGTAGCAAAGAAAATGTGGACACAGTCGTCGAAGAATATGGAAAACGAAACGAATGCCGGGATCGCTGGGTCTACGTGATGAAGGTATCATTATTACCAAACATTATTACTAGTCCGCAGCAGCAGATTTGTGCCGCATATCTCTTATACCTATCTATGTGATTTTGTTGACAGTATCAGCGAGCGACCGAGCACCAGCAGTTTTATCAACAGCAAAAAATCTACCTCATAATATACTTACATGATTATAGGTTCACCTTGAGCCGGTACGCTCATAACCAAAACAAAAGGGAGCAAAAACGAAAGGAAGCATAAAAGTAAACAAATATCGGATACACACCGAGGATTGAACCCCAAGCAAGGAAAAAAAAACAACTATTATGTAAACTTGGGGGGGCTCACCGCTAGATTCGAACTCCTCCTTCGAAGTAAGAGAAGGTCGTTACTACCTGCCGAGCCAATGTACAACAGTGCTTGGTTGCAGGCACTTGTGCTTTCTAGCCACAACTACACATTTGACATGCCAAAAAAAAAAAATGATTAAACCGTGAACTATTAATAGCAGCGACCGTCGCGACGCGAACCGAGGACGGCATCACGCCCGGCTGAGTCGGGAGGGGCGAGCAAAGTGAGGCTCGTCCAGAAAACATCGCGCCGAGATGTGGACTTCAGCTTGAGTAATTTTCGTAGGTCTCGAAACCGTGGCAAGGTCGTCGCCTCCTCCTGCTCTGGCACAGCCTCCGCATAATCCTCTATGTGTTTATGAACATACGGCAAGGACGCGCGGTGGATCCGCGCACATTATCCGGCTATAACGTGAAACGATCCCGGAATTTCCCACCTGAAGCACTTACGGCTGGGCAAAACCAGCGCTCGTCTCGGTTCAGTCTGAGATTCTTAGCGCGGCAGAGTCATAGGCTTTGGTCCTTCCATACTGCGGCGGCGAGCAAGGAGGTGACGATGCCCGATTCTTATAAACCTTGTTTCAACTGCGTTCATATTAGCAAAATTGATTTTGTATTTTTACTCTCAGACGTCGAGGAAACTCGTGCGGGTTTTAATCCTCCCAGGAGAAGGCTGGTGGATGTCCCCATGGCTGAATGGTGGTACACTGGCCATTGTCTGGCATTCGATGAGACTTTGAACACCGTTTTTCTCAAGTCGTTGCGGCACTCGAACTCTATTCAAAACCGAAGGCGTGTTCGCAAGTAAGTGAAATTTGTACACGGTGTTGGGAAGAAAGGGGGCGGTTACTTGCATTACGTACCGTAATTGCTTGTCAATGCTTCACGCGTGCTACGACAGAGGTGTACCACTTTATTTCCTGATGTTCCTCGGTTTGGGTGTTTAAGACCCCTCCCGATACCTGATTTGGAGAAAAATGTAACTGCGACCGGATGAAAATTACCATGGTCTAGGTACACGACGAGGGTCGTGACAAAAGTAAATTCTGAATATTTGGGGCCAAGAAGCACCCGTGTTTCAGAAAATAGTTCAGACGGAGACTACTATCTCTATCATAGCACGCGTCGCTTCGGGATTAATAGTAGTTGCCATTCCCAGCTCTTGTAGTCTCAAATGGCGTACGCGCGTCTCTCGAAGCCCGTTTACGATTTGTCGTGCATCAAGCACTACCTGTCTCTTGCGGTCGACTTCGTCTTCCTCTCTTCATATTGCAATTCCCTTCTTTTGGTAGTTTTTGGGTAGCTCTTCTGCATGTATGTTGAGAAAGTTTGTGTTTTTCGTTGGTTTGAAGCTGACGAACCATGTAGCCTGTACGGAATGAGCTTGAAATGCTAGCACTCGTGTACAAGGCGATAGCCATGGTGATGCTGTCGTCGAGTTTGAAGCTGGAGTGTTAGCCTCTGTTGCAGGTGGCGATGCTCCTTGTAGTGGAAAATGATGCTGTTGTACAAGTAGTCGCTGTCTCAGTTTGTGACGTGATATTGATGGTGGTAGTAGTGATTGTAGACCTGTCTTTGTTGTAGGAGTGGCCATGTAGTCGGCCTAATCGAGGGTAAAAGCATTGGCCGCGTTTTGCCACCCCGGTGAAATGGTAAACATGCTATTGCCATGTTCGTTTGTTCTGTGCGTGGTGTACTACTGTATGAAGATGAACATACTGCGACGGACGCGTGCTATGATAGAGATGCACCACTTTTTTCTGGGGATCCTCAAATTTGAAGCTCAACAAGCCTCCCGAGAACCGATGTGGAGAGAGATAAATCTGCTGCCGGATAAACCCTCCCACGGCCTAGGTACACAACGGGAATCATGCAAACAAATGGCCTATTTCAGATGAATTTTCCTACAAGAGCCCGGGCATTCAGACACCATTTCAGACGAAAAGTGCTACCTGGATCGCGGCACGCGTCGACGAGTGAATACGTGAAAACATTTCCGTAGCGTACAATGTTCCGTTTCCCCTAGTCAAATACGTACTTTTAGCTTGGACGCGTCAAGAAGATGCTGAATATTGCTCTCCGAGTCGGATACATGCATATTAGCGTGTTAGCGTTAAAGAAGAAGCTGGAGACGATGTATGCCTGTTTGCGCAGGAGTGGACTCCCCCGATGCAACGGGGAGTAGCCGATGCATGTTGCAGCGGGTATGGATCTACTCGTCATACTATAAAAACTGCACGAGAACGAATATATTACACGTATTTGGCACATGGTTAGCGTGAAGACTCGGTTTGACATCGACTTGGCGTGTATGGAGAGCGTGAAACCGGAGTCCTCACCTGTTACACCCGTGATAGCGCGAGCAGACACTTTACCTGCTTCGCTCGTGATAGCGTGACAACACTTTCCTTTCTCGAATATTCCTGATGTCGTATATACCGAACTCGTAGATGTGAATCCTCGACGTCAAGGCTGATCTCAATTTCTGAAGAAATTACTCCGCACTGCAGAAAGTGGAGAGCGTTTTTCGAACTTCTTGATAAGTTTGGTGAACTCAGCGGGCCGCCATTGCATAGTGCCAGTCGACAGGTAGATTATGGGCGACGAGGCTGGTGACTTGAACAAATGATGTGTACCAAGGCTCTGACTCTGTGAGAAGAGCTGAAGAGGTGGCACCGAAGTGTCTGATAATATCACTTGTGAGGAAGAAAAAATAAGATAGCTTAAAAGCGGCGCTTATGTGGCCAAAATATGGAAAGAAAGACGACAAAAAAAGAAATAGGAAGGAGAAGGAGGGAGGGAGTATGAAGTGATCGAGGTGGGGGGTGCCTTCACCTGATTACGAGACTATGCACAACCTACGGGCAGGTGTAAACTGCGGCATCCCGGCCTGCTCCCTGCAATATTCTTTCCAAACGTCCTTGCAATGCTCAAAAAAAATGTTTTTTGAAACGCTCTTCCGAACCATATAGTGGTAAGCCAATTTCCCTATACTACGAACAGCTTCCCCATACAAGTAGCTTAATTCTTATGCATTATGCCCGGTTGATATAACAAACTGCTGTGTACTTCGCCGCATATCTTATCTATCCGCATATACAAGTATGACGCTCAGTTTACTAAATATGGTGACTAAGAATCAAATAGATACTAATGGAATGCAGACTCTATATATTCCAATACTCCATTAGCCATCTACCCTGATGCTCGCTCGTATAGTGCACCCCGAATATTTTTACGCTTCTCATCCTGGAAATGGAATTGTATTCCCTGTGCTCCCAGGTTACAGCCGAAAGCCTTCGGACTCACCTATCGCAGCAGTTCAGGGTCGCTGTTTTGCAGGTCATCCTTGACGGCAGCCTAATGTGTAGTCTCCCGTTTGGCCTGTGATGATGGAAATGTTGATGGTAAAGAGGGTCATGGCTGGAATCGAGTTGAGCATCGTCCACAGAAGGTCCATGAACGTGTTGCCTTGAGCACCTAGCACATACCCATGTACCGGTAACCCCTGCTAGACCTTTTCATACTCGAGAAGCTGCCCATTGATGCCCGGGCAAGCGATGGCTGCGGTAGTTTTAATTCACTCCATATGTGTTTGACCACAAGGATATCATGTATCAGACCCAACGTGAACCAGTAGTTCGGGACATTTTCCTCGTTTCGTGTCTATCGTACTATACCCCGGCAATTTAAAGCGAGGACATATCTACGTGTAGTACGGAATTCTACACTCTCGAACAGGCTTACGCGAAAGGTGGACGGGCATGGTGGCAAGCCTCAACTGCTGACGGCAATGACGGAGTTGAAGGGCAGCTCGTAAGACCATCGTAGCGGTAGCACGCACAACCTGTCTCGTGAAATGCACGTTCGGTGTAAACGTAGTATCCGAACATTTCTAAAACTTGAGTTTAAACGAAATGATGCACGTATAAGTGCTATATGTGTGCTATATGTATGCTATATTATAAAAAAAGAAATATGTATGCTATGCATGCTATGTTTGCTGTGCAGGTTTTCGGGTGGGACCCGAAAGGTACGATAATCTTCAAGGATGTTGTTTGCACAGAGAACGAGGCGCCAGAAAACGGTGGCGGCTGCTTCTACGGGTATGGCACTGGCACTTTTAACGATGCCACTGTCATGACAGGCAATGTCGCACTCCATGGAGGAAGTATACGTGAGTGCCACCTGTACCTTTGGATATTCGTTTTTTAGGGGTGGCATTGCTACCGCCCACACAACTAACGTCCATAAAAGAGTATCATCTGAGGTGTTTAAAAATACCTTCAACGAAAGGAACTAACACCATATGGTCGTGACCGTCTGTCCTCGATCACGAAGGCCAAGCCGTTCGCAAAAATCCAAAGCACGGACACATCCGTCATTGGCTCTGATACGTTCAAGTGGCTCTTGTAGCCTCAACACGGCAGTGACTAACAGTCACAACAGCCGTCTAATATAGCGCATAGCAATAGCAGGAACAAAGCCACGGTATGCGAGGTGGTTACTTTGCGGCCTTCTCCGTTCTGCAACTCCGAGCCACTCGCGCTTTTGGCGCAAAAAAAATCCGATCTAGGCTGTCCGTTTAGAACCGAAAAATGGAACTTAGCGTGTTACGATTGTGTTGCATCGCGACTGCAACCATATTGTAACACTTTTTGTGTCATTTTGGAGTTTCGTCAATTCGACAAGTAAGTAGTGGAAATGATAGTATAATATTATGCACAATGCTATGCCTGGTATAGAGTGTATAATAGACTGGTAGAACACAAATTTTAATACCGCACGCCTTGGTCCAGCACAGCGATAAAGGCTATGCCCGAACATGGTTTGACACTTACTTGATATCGTCCCTCGCGCAAGAAGTCAGCTAACAAATAATCTTCAATCACAACATAGAATGTAGCCCAATTTACTACTCCCCCTGCATTTGTGCTTATGTCGTCTCCATCCCACCGTTCACCCTTGTTCTCCCCTAACGCCATACGGGACACTTAGGCGCAGGAACAGGCGGCGAAGTTATTGTCCACGGCGGAACCTTCACAGGCGGATTAGCCACACGAGGCGCTTTCCTTTACGCTGAAGACGATAGTCGTGTGAGGATCGTAGGGGGGGTGTTCGAAAACAACATTGCGAGCAAGGGAGGCGGCGCGGTGAGTGAAGCGGCCGCAATAGAGCTGGAGAAATACTGTAAGGACTCAATCCGACGGTGTAGAACCCTGAGACATTGCATTGTTTATCGACTTTTGCGCTGCGTTCAGCCAGGAATTGTGATTAATATGCGTTTGGCGTGCGCAACTGCTGTACCTGGTATATCTTCGCTTCACAAGTAGCAATAAACTGGGGCGTGTCCGTTATCGTGATCTGGTTGAGGGTTTGGGGGAGGTTGTTCTTTTCACACGTCTACACACACCACGATTCTTTGTGACGAGTCATATCAAGAAAATGTCTATGTAGAAACGTTCACTGGTTCGTCGATCATCACATATGATGTGGTAAGAGTATGTTTCAGCCACGTTGTTTGTGTCTTCTACCGGCTGCACTGTGACGTCACAAACATCCACCTAGCCCACACAGGTGCCTGGAGTCGCGGGCTTTAGTCCATACGTCGTACTAGCCTTCACCCGCTTTCGTCGCTTCCCGCTTTGGTGTGCCACGCAAGATCTACATCGACGGCGAAGGCGCATCCGACATTTCGATAGAGGGGGGGACGTTCAAAAACAACCAGGCTCTGGAATCGGGAGGTGCAATCTATTTGTGGGGATCTCCGGCAGTGGTGACCATCACAGGGGGGGTGTTTGTAAACAACACAGCAGTGTGAGTTAATTTTTCCATCTTTTGACGTGTCATACTTGGTATCGATAGTGATCATGTTGCCATTCGGTCCAAGTGTGTAACAGAGAGGCGGGACCTCATAACACAGATATAAATGGTGATAAAACCCGTATTTCGATACAGTCGTATCTGCCCGTCCTGATTCTGGAGGTAGTACCCATGTTCTCCTCGCCAGAGAATATGTCGCTTAACGGAATAGTATACGTGAATATTCAATTTGTGAACATGGCCTTCAAACCTCGAACTGGCCTATTTTGCTTTGTAACGCTTCACTTACAACACTCCAGGTATTACGGCGGTTTCGTGTTCGTAGAAGTTCAAGCCAGCGTCTTGTGCGAGGGGGCCACCATCACGGGTAACTACGCTGGTGATCAAGGCGGGGGCATCTATGCCCGAGAAGCCACGTGGGTAAACTCAAGCTGCGACGTCAATTCTAACTTGGCACCGCAAGGTGCGGCCATCTACTTGACTAACGTAAAGAGCGCCACTTTCGAAAACCACGACGTGGTCAACAACGTGGCCTCAGGCGGGAGCGTGGTTTATATGGCCGGTAGTTCTATCTTTGCTAAAGGGGTGACATTCGCATCAAGTGTCGGCCTCCAGGAGTACTCCTTCAACCGTGCGATACAGATGGACGACAACACTACGCTCGATGCGGAGAACTGCGTGTTCGACGGCTGGCTAGGTGACGCGGTTGTACTCAACCTGAACGATGCTGACGGCTCGCTTATTCTCGACAGTTGTGACTTTAGAGGAAGCTCCGCGACCATGGCGGTTGTCTCGCCCCACTCGGACGCCCATATCCGCAACGCCGTGGTCAGTAGTCAAACGTTCGCAAACGCCATCGACGATACGGACAGCAGCGGTTCGTTCACGCTTGTAGACCGGGCTTTAGACTGCAGCGATTCCAACGCGTGCGGGTCCGGGAAGTGCGTGAGCAGTTCACTCGGGGTGCTGTGCGAGTGCCTCGAGAACGGCGAATGTCTACATGGTGGCGGCAAGCTATCTCTCACGGTCAAAACACCCGCCGCCGCAGTGACAACCTACCCAGAGTCTGTATCGTATGTACTCGCTCTTTCATCAGAGTCTGACGGCACGACGTACGCCATATGGGAACTGGACTTCGAGGCTGATGACCTTGACTTAAAGGTGTTTCCATCCAGCGGAGTTTTACCTCCTGGGGGCACCGTCAATATCTCAGTTACCGGTACCTCTGCGAACCAGGACGTCGGCGGAAACCTGATCAGTTGTTTCGACGTCACAGCTATCGGCGAGAATAGATTGGGCTCGACCACCGACAACGAGTTAGAGGTATCTTCGGCATTCTATCTGTGCAATGCTTACGAATACGCCATGCCATTGGATGGCGACGACGAAGGTACTTTCTCGTGCGAGCAGTGCGCTACCATCGACGGTGAGGAAGGGGTGGATTGCGACGGCCCGGGGGCAACATTGGTCTCGCTGCCGATTCGAGAGGGGTACTGGCGTTCGAGCCAAGAATCGGTGGAGATCCGCGAGTGCCTTCACTCGGACGCATGCGCAGGTGCAACGGAGGTATCGTCCTCGGACGGCTACTGTGCGGATGGGTACAAAGGTCCATGTGAGTTCACGTACCGCCCAACGGTAGTGCTGCCTCGGCAAACCTTGTTGTTGTAGCGGCGCTCAATTGCGTTTTTCGATTTTTCTATCTATTTCGGACCGATCTGGCCCGTATTTGGTACGTGATGAAAGGGACACTAAGATATACATATATGAACATAGCCACGAAACATTGGACGGAATTAATGAATCTTCAACGGAAGACACTGTAGTCCAGCCGGAACGAGAGCGTAATTTTTGTCTTTCCATTGTCTCGGTCTTATCTGGTATTCATTTACTACGTTATGGCTTTTACATACTACAAAGGCGCCACGATGCACTGGACGACCGTGATAAAGCTCTAACGGGAGACATTGAAACCCAGCCGGAGCAGGATCGTGCCTGTTGTGTGTGTCAAATCAAGTCCATTGATGGCGTTTGTTTTGTGGTCACTAACCGTTCTTTCTATGCTACCGTTGACGTCCAGCACAAGCAGGGTGCGCACGTGTTGTAGGTATGGCCGAGATACCTCGTGCCGGCTGCAGCTTATGTAGCAAATATACTTCGGCAAGGGACTGGGGAGCTTAAGCAAACGTACGGGCAGGCGCCATGGAGGAGATACTGATCATTCCTGGAGGTGAGCCCATTCTATGTCAGTCACTGATGCACCTAACGTGCCATCGTGCACGATCCCGTTATATTGTTGTCCCCTCAGATTGCGCGGTGTGCGACACGGGGTACGGGAGGGGAATCGCCCACACGTGCCACTACTGCGACAACACCATGGCCCGCATGCTCGTCGCAATGGGCACGCTCTTCTTCTTGGTGGGGTTTCTGGTCCTGGTCCTTGCGGTGATATTTCTTATAGGGGGCCTTGACGCCATCGGTGTTGTCCGCCAGTCCGTTGGGCGTACACTCACCGTAGGGAACAAGTCACCCGGGCGTGCGCGCCCTATACCGGTAACCTGCATGTCGGAACCACCCTACAATGCAGCTGATGATTACGACCTCACCAATGGAGGATGCAAAGCGTCCGGCACGGCGTCTACCTACCGTCGTCCTAAGGATTCCGCCATCGCTGGCCGTAGTGCGAATGGGGAACAGGCCAATAAGAGTGTGGATGCAGACGCTGGTAGCGGCGGGAGGTCAGGGAGTGGTTGGGTTGGCGACACGGTCAAGAGTTGGGTTTCGAGATTACCACTGGATAAGCTCAAGATCATTGTTGTAGTTTGGCAGATTCTAACTGGATTCTCGAACATCACGGGGGTTGAATACCCGGATTCGTATTCGACGTTCCTGTCGTGGCTCAACGTCGTTAACCTCGATCTGGGGAGCATCGTCTCCGCCTCGTGTGTTCTGCCGTCCGCGAACTTCTACCTGAGCTTACTGCTTACAACTCTGACGCCTTTGGGTTTGGCAGCTCTGCTGGTATTAACTTTCCACATGGCAAAGCATAGGGCGGGCATTGGATCGGCCGGGGAGATCGCAAGGAGAGCGGCATGGTCGAGGCATGTGGCAGCGGGGTTACTTTTAACGTTTTTGGTGAGCTTGTGATTTTCTGCTCGCCCGCTTGCTGTACACATCGCTAGACGGAGGGGGAGAAGCGTCTTGGCTGTCGATTGCCCATGCCGCTAGCAGTGGGATGGATGTGGTGGAAAAGTCGTTAGGGCTTCGAATCTGGATCTAAAACAACCAAAACAAAACGTAGATCCGGCATTGGGCGCTGACTGAGCGAGTACAGCAATGTCAAACGCGCAGGACGTTCGAAGAGATGAGACACATCGACGGCATGAACCTTCTATTTCCGATGAAAGATTGACCTTTCCTATGCGTTGTTTTGATTAGTAGATACCACGAATCACTGCGTCACCGTAAATACACCCTGGCTCCAATGCGATGATGAGTACACACCACATGTACAAGCCCGGATTACATACCGCTTCCTATTTCACTGGTTGCAGGTGTTTACGTCGACTTCTACTGCGGTGTTTAAAACGTTTTCTTGTGACAGCGAGGCTGTGGAAGGCGAGAGCTACCTCAGGGCAGACTTCAGCATTTCGTGTAAATCGAAGACGCACACTTTCTTCCAAGTGTACGCCTTGCTCATGATTCTGGTAAGCAGACCAGCGAGAAGATAAAGCCGCCGTCGGCATCCATCCTCTTTGTTGTGTCTCGTAAGTTTTAAAACCTTAAGGCTGTTACAGGGGCGGTTTGTACACAAACTAACGGTCGTTGGCGATAGCCCAGTTATCAGAAGGTAAACAGTCTACAGCTGCATTCTCTCGATTGAAAAATACACATGTGTGTTCTTGCCGCGGTGCAGGTCTACCCCATGGGCATTCCCGTCCTGTACGCCACCATTCTTTGGCAACACCGGGAATTGCTCAACCCACATATCGAGTTCGACCCCAACGAATCCAGTGAAACGGCCACCACAGCCCACCTTGCGGGAAGGACGGAAATCCCCACTGTGCTGACGTGTACGAAACAAAAGGGTCAGCAGATGAAACACTATTCGCTTGAAGAGTTGCAAGAGTTTGAAGAAAGAGTGGAGGCGCGGAGGGAGAACCCGAAGCTGGTTCCCTCCATGTTTCTGTGGAAAGACTTCGGTGAGAGTGCACGGGCATTCTATGCCTGACGACTGGTAGAACAACGTTTGTGCATATGGCGTTTATTTATGTTCGGCAGGCTCTCGTGACCCCCAATCCGTCATGTTTGTATGAGGCGAATACATGTTTATGGCCGGATTATGCAGAGCCCCTTCGCCGGAAACTTTGGTTCGGGTATACCGCTTTGGTATGTTGATGCACGTCTAAACCAGGAGGAAACCTTGTGACCACGGCTTGTTCGTACCCAGGCCCTACCTTGTACTACTTTGAGGTGATCGAGTGCGGCCGGAGGGTTCTTTTGACGGGAGTGCTGATATTCATCGATCCTCACAGCCCTACACAAGCAGCCATGGCTTGCATTTTCGCCTTCGCGAGCCTCTTGGGTTTCGAGCTCCTGCGGCCCCATATGGACCCCACTGACTCGTGGCTCTACCGCTTGGTAAGCCGCCGCTGTCATCGGCAATGGCTTCGGTAAAGCAAGACTGGACGTTGGGAAAGCTTTGTGGGGTTCTAGGCATGCTGGCCTCCTGAGAAACATATGACATTTTGGGTCCATTAGTGCTGATCAACCAAACTCCATTAAGGACGTAGGTATGACCACTTCTAGGTACGCCTAGTTCTGACAAGAGGGTGCAGGAATTCATGGCCTAGGAGAAACATGCAAATATGCGGTGCTCCAGCTGTCAACGCCACCGCCGGGCAGAACCAGAACACAAACATGCTTACACTCCGAGCTACCCGCGTCGTGTATGAAACGTTGAACAGGGCTGCGTCATCATCTTCTTGAGCAATTTCTTGGCGCTGCTGGTTAAGGTGGACGCCGGAGAAGCGGGCGACCATGACATTTTCGGGGGGCTTTTGGTGGCGGTCAACGTTCTACTGGTGCTCGCTGTTCTCATCACATCTTGGTTTGCCACGCAGCAATCGGTCGACGACTCCCGCGAGGAAGAAACCTCGTTTGCCACAGTAAAGAACATGCTATCGGCCGAGAGGTACGCTGCCAACAGCGCGCGGCTCACACGCTACAATAAGGACGCCACGTTGTCAGCATCCTCTTCTGCTAGCCGCGGCTTGTCGCCTTCCGATCCCGGCCTAGTTGGTCGTGGTTTTGCGGCAACGCTTCGTCGACATGGGAGCGGACTGTCTGACACCGTTATAAGCGAGGATCCTGTGCGGATTTTGCCGGGGGGTGGAAGTGCTTACGCTGCCATGGAGGAAGATAAAACCAAATGCCGCAGTGACCCGGATTCATTAGAGTGCGCCGGCCCCACGAGATCTCTCTCGTCCAACATGCTATAGTGAAAGGCAGATAAGGCGCGTCGCTCAAGTGCTATTTGCAATCGGTGTCTTGTGTTGGGCATGTTTTGGTTGATATTTCGGGCGGCACGTCGTGGAACTGATATCGTCGGGAGATACGTTTGCCTCGCGCATTCGCACGTCGCTGTTTGATGCAGGTAGGACACGAAAATAATGTGGAATTTCCACTACGTTGCTCTGCCAGCCTCGACCGCTGTTTGGTTGGTGAAGAGGCGCCCCGCAAAACACGTTAAGGAATTTAGGCGAGAGTGTACTTTTTTTTTGCTTTTGCCAATATTGGGTGTCGTGCAGGACTGGCGGTCACCGTTATTTGCAAGTTTTAACGTTTATTTCAAGCACAGCAAGCGTCTACTCAAGCTGTTGTCACGCTCTTAAATTGTGTCGAGGGCATCAAACATAACACGCCCCAACGATACATCCTGTGACGTCATTCGGTGAACGTATACTGTCACTTGTTTTTGTTCGGTGCATATCCCAAAGAGCGGCATCGCGGGTTCTGCCGCAGGAAATACGCACGATGCTGCAACTTCGTTCAGATGATTGACCACAAAAGTTGATAATAGACGAGCGTGGCTTACTGTACATTTGACAGGCGCTGCCGGGAGCAATGAGAACGTCCGAGCAATGTTTTTCAGCGTTTGAGTATGTAGGCGGGAGGGGTGGGCAGATGTGCGATAACGCAGCTGTCGGTATAACGTTCTATCGCTGGTAGCTCGGTGTGAATTGGTTTACGTCACATTAGGCAAATCACGTCGGGGCTTAAAACAACCTTGACGTGCCTGAATGCCTCTGTGATGTATTCCCACTTTCGTTCTCTATCTTAAACAAAGCGGCTGCAAGTAAGAGTACAACGCCGTTTACAACGCGGTTACCGGTGTTCTCTCATTTGGGAGCATCTCCTCAACGTACGCCTGACTACCCTACATATTCTACTGTAACGTTTATTTGATTTTTCTATTTTTTTTCCTTGTAACATGTGCTCGTGAAGTTCCAATTCTAGCAGTCGACTAGGCTTGCCTAGACAACATCGCGCTTATCGTCCTCAATGTCGTTATTGAACATGAGGGATATTTAACGTTGACACAACCTGGCCGTGTAGTAGAAGTTGTAGATTGTGCGTAAAGACTCTGGATCCGTAGCTCAGGCTAGAGTATAATCTGTGTTGCGCATTATGCAAGTGATGGCCGCCTTGTTTACTATTTCGTATTCGGATGGAAATATTGCCAAGGTATTTTATTCTGCCAGTAGTCCAGGCGCAGAGCAAGGAGAAAACATCATTGTACTTTCGCAAGACCCGAATGTTTCCGGCCTGTTGTTTTAGGCTGCATCAATGCACAGGTTTTGTGGTAATTTCCTGGTACGTATTCACCAGACGTCAGCGAAAGCTGACCAGAACCCATCAAATGTTCTATCACGGTAATTGTACGTGGTATTGCCTAAGGCTTGGTGAGAGTTGATGAGAGAGTAGATAAGATGGTGATGAGTGCAAACCAGAGAAAACGATTCAGAAGGTCGTCACAGAAATAACATTCTTCTGATTTTGCCAGCACTTGCTGAGCGGGGAAAGTTTGCTGATTATCGGCCGGGTACAACAAAATGATGTGTCTCTTTTATAATGGAGGTCTGTCAAGAGTCCTACTTTCGTGGTTTGACCGGAAACGTCAGCTAGCGAAACTTCTTAGGCCAAGACATGAAGAAACGATTGAAGCCGGAGCAGGTCGTTGGAACATATCTGCTAAATGCCTTGATGCGCAGATAGCGTGCTTAAAGCGCATCGTGTTCCCTGTGTGTCACATTTACCCCCGACCTTGATAGGCGACGGAGAGAGCACGCTCGCGGCGCGACGGGTGTGCTCTCCAGGTTCACGACATTTGCACATCACTCATAAATATTTGCCCCAATGAAGGCACAGAAGAATGGCGCAAATAGGTGACGAGTCGACACATTTAGGTGCATTCTATAAACTGAAATGTGAACAGCGGGAAGCGAAGCCACGACAATGGTGCAGATCAGGCGCAGAATTGCCAGCGTGGTGGGAACAACACGTTTTGTAGCAGAAGGCGTCACACGCGGGGACGGGACCCACCTCCGTCGCTGAAAGGTAAGTTACTTCATGCCACATTCTAGACATGTTGTCCAGGTACAATCGGCCGCAGCTCACAACTCAAACTTGGGGATCGCTCAGGACTGACAACGTACATGTGCCCGACAAGCATGCAAGACACCTGGTCAAGGCGGTCATTGCTGCGACTCCCGTTCATTTTGTTCGACGGCCTTATAGTTCCCCGACGCCCCGAGCAGTTGTTGCTGTCGACCTTTTTGCGTCCACCTAAAGGCGACACAATCTAGCCAATACCGCCGCTAGAAAGGTGGATATGTCTACCCTCCCAAGGGCTTCAGCGTCTACTCTGTTGCATTACGACCTTCATATATATGCCATTTGTGATGTTCCCCGTGATCTCGGGTATGGAGGGTGCTCCGTGCACCCGCGGAAAAAACCCTAACCACAAACGAAGTAACGGCACAACATCAGCACTTTCCAACATTAATGTTTACGTCAAAACGTTGTAGGCAGGCAGACACAAACAACACATGATTATTTTGAAGATGTAGCGCTGCTCAGCGGGGCAAACAACGGTCCGCACGAGGGGGGAATTGGTGGTGTACCACGCCCTAGCCAGAGTCACTACAGTACCAGGAAGAGAGACTGGATGCACGCCGGCCGTCCACCAACACACCGATACGGTCAACAGGTGGCACACGAACAACGCTCGCAAAAGGGGAGAACAAGAACAGAACATGGAGTGCTCTAGGTATTTGGTTTGTCCATGCTTGTGTGGGGTGTAAACCCGGTGACAACAAGAAGGCTTCGTAGCATAGCAACGGTTTGCCGAAGTTCAGTGCATCCGGTGTTGCACCAATACTGAGTCAATTCAAGCCTTCAAAAAATATATCTTACACGGTCGTCGGGGACTCGTCCGTGATCAAGCCTGGTCGGCTATGGCCATCGACGCGACGGTGGTGCCCACCTGTCAGGTTGGCTTCGTCCCCAATGGGGAAGGCGACCCTCTTGGGGCACCTCCCCTCTATTGCCGGGTTTAACGTTAGTTAATGAGATCACCGCGCACCTGATGTATCTGACCAGCTGTTTATCTCCGTGGCGGGGCGGACGATCATGATTAATCACCAAAAATATAGAAGCAAGACGTCCCATCGAGGTCAGAGAGCATATGGTGACGCCTGGAGGTAGCCAATATGGTGACCCTGATCTAATGCTGTCGATTCAACGTGAAAGGAGTGTCTTGCTTTGTTACCAATTTCTTGGGGCATGGGCACGTCGGACGCCCGTCGGAACCCGCGACGCGACGAGCACCTTGAGGTTCCGTTGCTGCCTCGTTCTCCCTGGGCCAATCCTCGTGGGGCTGCTCTACCGTATATCCAGGGTCTAACGTTTCCCTAAACCTAGTACTCAAATATCAGACTAGTAATGACATAGAGTGGCAGCCACATAGGCAGACGTAAGGATTCTCGCGCAGTAAAGTTAGTAAGGCTGCAGACGGCCAGTTAAGGAAGTGGAGCCGGCCTATTTTGGCTGGATCAGGGGGTTGAAGACGTATGAAGGCTACAGTAAGAGATTGCCGGCCTTCAGCGACTCAGAACAACAATACAGGGAGCAACCTACCTGGAATGTCCTATCCGGTTCCTTCGATGTGCACAGCCGTGGGAACGCATGGTTTAGCTTACTTCACGAATTACATTTCAAAGGCCGTTCTCTGGCGGAGCTGAGAGGCAGTCGTGCGAGCGGCCACTACACGCTAGAGGAAAAAAAGGGTACGTAAACGTGCCGTTTGTCGACGGTTGGCTCCACTTGCGGCGCAATGGGAGACGCTTGACCGGCCGTCTCTCCTGCTAGCCCCAGACTGGACCATGAAGCGTCCGGAGTGCGGACCCCTTCCACATCCACCTCATGTCCCACCCAACGCCCAGTCAAGTTCTTCTCGCGCTACGTCGACAGCCTTGTAGATTGCGCCTATAGCTTCTTCACCCCTCAAACCGCTATAGTCAGTCTACCACCCGCATGCCTGTAACAATATCGTTTTCATGTACGATGCCCTCGTCGGTTGTTAATGATAGCAAACGACTGACATTCGGGGCCAACATGTTTTTATCGTTGGGATCGAGTCTTATGGTTTGCCGAGACTCAAGAGGCTCGTTTGCTGACGAGGGACAATAAAACGATAATACTTCCCGCAGGACGGCTTCTACACCCTGTCAGCCCCATCAAACGATTTTCGGGAGAATCTGCGTAAACGGCGGATGACGCCTATTGTTGGCTGTCCTCTGTAAAGGTGATTCGACGTCGCTTGTGGGGACATTTTGGACGCCTCGATGGAGGAGAAGCAGGTCAACGTCGTCATCCCACGACCCATGGCGTAGGGAGAAGTGGGCTTTTCATATTTCTACCATTTGAAGATCCCAAATAATGACCCTTCGGCATGTTTTTAGTGCCACTCGAGTCGTTCTACGGCAGCACCGCTAACATTTCTTGAACAAAATCGCCTGTTTAGAAACAAGCTCCGGGTCGCATGTCCTGAAATACGTTGCACCTTGCTCCCCCGACGTCATCCTTTGATGGTCCTCTGCCTACAACAAAATGTATAGCAATTGTATATTTCATATCATTCTTTCTCGTGTCGAGTAGCCGTGAAATGTTCGTTAAGGAATATCGCTGGTTTTGGGGGGGGCTATGGTAAAAGCAGTCTCAAGCTCGTACATCTGTTTTAGGCCAATCGCCCGGCGAGCCCCGGTCCTCTCCCGTGGCATTGACCGGCCCGAGGCCTGCTGCTACATCCTCTTCTTTAAGGCGGTGCTTGAAGTGGCCATAGTCACCCGTATCATGCTCTTTCCGGGCCTGCGGCAGCCCTCGGGTGATGAAGCGTAATCGGGTACGATGTGGCTGTTGCTGATATTCGACCCTACCCTCTGCTGTGACCCCCCCTGTGTCCGTTGCGGTAACCTCTTGTCGAGAAGGTTTTGACTCCCGCCCCCGCTAGCTTTCACACCGGGATAGCCGTCCGCTTTCTTCCGGCGGTGCCCCCGCCTCGCCGATCACAGCTGTTGCAGGAGAATAGCTCCGCGCAATCTGCACCCCGACTGGCCCCTCTCGATGTAGCCGCCTTGGCGTACCAATCGGTTCCTCGTTTCCACACATTCAGCGGCTCTGGGGCAGTCGTGTGCTACCTGTGGCCCACGGGTGGCAAAGCTGTTCTTCGACCCCGGTCCATTGCGGGGTTAAAATTGCCGCGGCGTAACTTCGCAGATGTCCTTCTTCTTCCCCCATAGGAGACATGAGTTGGTGCAATCTCCCCGGTAGATATGCACCCGAAGGGCTACGACGGGTTCATCCTCCCTCGCACTCGTCCTGCATGCACTATTTCCCTCACCTGTCGTACTGTGGGTGGATATGGGTGCTGTTGGTTGATCTACTGGGCCCTGAAGCACAGCAGCTGGTCCCGCCGCCGTCATCACGCCGTGTTCTACCAAGGTTGACCCCTATCCCCGTAATCACCCCCTCGGCTACCTCTCCTTCTGCCGGCCAATGCCGTACATCTCGTCCGACCGAACTCTCCGACACGGATATCTCCCGATTGAATAGTAGGTGTCCTGTTTCCGTTGACATGGGTACCTCGGTCGTATTTCCGTTGACATATGCGACTGTAATCGTCTCTTACTTACCCCCAAGGAGAGGACATATTTTTGTAAAGAATGTACACATCTCGGGGGGGAAACCAGAAAGAGGGGTGGATATTTTTTACATTCAACATTATCCCGAGGGGACATCTACCCGGGGGGCTGCAAGGAAAAAAACTACACACTATCTAACACACACCACACACACATGGACCAACCACAACTTCTACGGACAGCTGTAGGAGAAAGGGAGGAAGGTGGAGGAGGAGGAGGAGGAGGAGGAGGAGGAGGAGGAAGAGGAGAGCACGTGGGGATGAATTGTAAAGGTATTCGTCGAGCAGTGCGGAGACGTTGGCTTCATTTATCGGTCTTTGTGTTTATATTTTTGTGGCGTAGTATTGTTCAGACTGCCGCCCAAGGTATTTTTCATATTAAATATCAAAACACCCACGACGACATTCCAGGTTCTGGATGTCACTTGATGCAAACGATTTACTGCGAGATGACGAATCCAACGCACCTTTGCCTTCTTTCTTTGCCTCGTGAACAGACAGTTGCACAGTCGCTACCAAACGAAGACGACGTGTTCCATCCCCAAAACGCAGGTAAACGCTCTTCTGTTCCGTAATTGACAGTGTGAAATACGGGGGAAAACCTTCTACCCCCGGGGGGATCTCCCGCAAAAATACATACCCCAAGGGTAAATCGAGGAAGAGGGCGGAAACATTATATATTTTTTGTAGATTGCCCCAAGGGTAAGTCAGAGAAGTCATGCCTCCAGGCCAAAAGCGTGGGTTGGGGCGGGGGGAGGGGAGGAAATCCACAACCCAGGGGCAAATCAGATACGATTGCATTTGTTTTCCCCGTGTCTACCAGTGCTTGACAGGTGTTTCTCCAAAGCCAGGTGATCGGGCGATTTCGCAGCCTAGAGAGACCGCTCCAGTGGTGGAAAGACCAGCCGCGCTTCCGTGTGCGGCTGTACTTCGGGGAGGTTGTCATCACGGCGCCATCGCGAGCCTCGTGGTGGACACATCGCAAGCGGTGTGCCCGTCGCTGCTGGGAAGCTTGCCGCTGATCGTTCAAAGGCAACTCGTGTGACGCTGCGGCAATCTCAAAGAGGTTGCTACATTGTCAGCTTCTCAAATCGCTGTATTTTTGGCCTCACGAAAACCACGCGAGGTCGAGTTTGCCAAATTCACAGCACATAACCTAGTCAACGAAAGCTTCGTTCGTACACTATACGGTAGACTCTGGGATACGCTTATTCTAGTAATCACTATTACAACTCAACAAATGTATCCTTAGTATCCGTCGTCGCGGTCGACAGAGGCCCCCTTTCTTCATTGCGAGGTCATCAAGGTGGGAAGCCTTGAAGAGTTCGTACATTGGTCCATCCATCCTTGTCATCCGCACCTTGATTATTTTCGCCTTGTCGTCATAGGTTGGAACGCTCCACCTTGTCTTTGTCCACCTCCATGCCCCGGTGTGAACATAACTCTCCAGCCCCCACTAATTTTGTTCCCCGCCCTTCCCTCGGATGACCTTCACCAAGCAGGGGATTCATCTCCTCCATGCACACGACCTGTTCTTCGACTGCGTCTTACTCTTCCCCCCCCCGGAAAACCACTACTCTATACAAAGGAAAGGAAGAAGAGGGGCGGTCATCTGAAAGCTGCTGTATAGCGAGGGAGACGCGGACCTCTGGCCTTAGGCATCGTCTTCAGGGTTGCGAATTTGTGCAGTTCAAAGAGATAGTCGACCGAAGGGTTGTGAGAGTACTGTCAGCTGCAGCCGTAAGGTGGGGTTATCAGTTAGAAATCAACCAGGGAATAACCGGAAGGCGTCGCCAGGTCTGAACGGAGGAAATATAATACGTAGATGTCTTGCAGAAAGCCTCAAGTGACATTTGTTCACTATCGGACCACGTACCGTGCTCTTCTCGGTGGCATTGAGCACAGTGATTAAAACTCTTGCCGACGACCCCAGGAACGCACAAATATTTAATGGGACTGCGTTCTTCGTCGCCGTACGAAAAATCCCAAGAAACCGTAGCCGGAAAGCAACGGCGTTAGGGTTGAGCTCTGAGGGGGATCAGAAACGTGCCAGGGGGGGCGCACGAGACTCGTGGGGTTAGAATTTAGTCCATCTCGACGAAAACAGGGGTTTAAGTTGCAAGAATAGGCCAATTTAATATGTTTACAACACCGAAGACGGCCATAACGCGATTTTCACCTCGAAACCCGGCTCACGGAGGTCATGTTCCTTGCGATTTTTATGCGGCCACTACAGGGCAACGTCACCAATCTAGATGTTTTTGGCATTCGAGGAGATTTACCGTTTGACAAAAAGCTAAAGGCGAAACGCCAAACCCCACCACAGCGGCAGGTGCATTTGAGACAAGGCTAGCCAAGGAAGCGGTGTTTACACAGGAGCGGTAGAGGCGTAGGGCTGTTGGATAGGTTGACCCCAGCCACCAAGCAAGTGAAACGTATTTAAGAGCGCTAGACGAGAGGTGGTGTACAGCCGGCAAGACATCGCCCCATCGGGCCGCATAAGCGACGACCCCAACATCGTGGACGGGTGTATTTTTGACTTATGATGGGTGGTGCATGACACATGTAGTTCTAAATCCAGTCAGTCAACAGGACTGTGGCTACCTTACACGCGCTCTACGATCGATGTGACCCGTGTTCGCGGAAAATAAATTCTGAGCACCGGGGTCCTTAACCCAAAATCGGTGGAACGTCCTTGTTATGTTGCAATATGAATGTGGATTAAACCTAGACCATGAGTTTCGTCATCAGTTTTCGCACTTGGAGTTTACTCGCAATATGTTTTGCTGAATGGGGTGGTGTGCTAAGAACTTTCAGGTTAAGAAATGTTTAGAAAGTCATACAGCTCCTCACAAGAGAAGAGCCTTACGATAACAGTGGTAGACCTTGACCGTGGCATGCGTCCTTATATTAACTAGGTAGGCTAGGGTATCAAATTTGGGTGCCCCTTCGTCAGTGGCTCGGGGTTACTCGCGCAAGTGACCTCCATGTTCCCCTGTGGCCTTAGGTTTTCCTGCTCGTCACATTTTTCGATATCAACCGGCAATCGCGCGGTTGTATACGCTGCTCCAAGAAGATCGCCTAAAGTCTTCTCGTTGACCAGTGAGTACAGAGTGGGTCGTGCGAGTGGCTCAAACCCTGTGGTAAAATACGGTGTGCCCCCCCGCAACGTACCCTTGACCACAGCCACGACCTACATGTTCGTTTTAGAACTCGGATATTCTAATCGATCTGGTCTATTCAAGAACGCACCTTTGTTGGTGCCGTCATCGACGATCGCACCTCTCAAGCACGTAGGGCTTTCTAGGCTATACCGACCCACTGGATTGAGTCCAATGCGAGATGCGAGCCATATTCCACTACATTCTGCACCATGTCATATTAGCCCGTACGAAGGCCCAGCCTCTATTATTGTAGGCTTCCGCCCTCGAAAAGGGTGACTGATTGTCCCAAGAACGACAGGATACCACTTAAACTGCCCAGCAGCATATCTGGCAGACGGAGCATGGTGAATACAGTACGTTGCAGGAGTCTGGCTACTGTATTAGTACCCTGCACCTACATTCGGTAACAGCCGTAGATTTTTCCGTGTGATTGCGTGATCGAGCGGAATAAATGAAACGAAAACGGACAGAAAAACGTACGAAAACCTAGCCTTATAGATGGTGTCCAGGTATCCCTCTGGGAGACGTTCTCGGGAATGATCCGTCGGATTCCCGTGGACCATATGAATATCAGTTAGGGCACCTTCTTATTTGTCTTGGTGCACAAACGGCACTGCTTGTGCCATTCTAAACGCGCGGGAAATGTAGCTTGATATCGATCCGCGACAAAAAATGAAAAAAAAAACTATATGTACAGAGGTAGACATCAAAAGGCAATGCCCCCGACGGCCCTCACCATGGTGGCGCACGCGAGGCCGAGCTTTCGGTGACTTTGGAGCGAGCTACCGCCTAGTTAGCAGCATCACCATCGTACTTTTCTTTTGGAAATGCCATGTTTGGAGTGGGGTTGAGATTATTCGTTGTGAAGAGATGTGAGTGTTATCCATCCCTCTTTCTACCCCCCGCCCTCCCCCTTCATGCCGACCACCTACATTTAACTCGTCGAAGACGTCTAGGTGCTACGCTCAACGTACGCAATGCGGTATCTTCCTACTCCGTCAAACCTAACGCGCTCCATCCCGGCATTGTAGGCACACACAGGGACGCGATTACGGTACTTTGTCCGACGGACTACGGCCACGAATGATACGACAATTACTGCCCCTCCGCAATGAATATCCTCCCTGGAGGAGAAGTAAAATCGTGGATTGTTATATCGTACATTCGCTTATTTTTATATAATCAGCTGCGATATGATCGGTTTTGGAGAGGAAGATAAACGTTGGGTTGAGGCGCCGGTGTTGGTCTGGGCAGGTACCTCACCAGCAGCATATATTTGCCTATTCTTCTGGCCCGTCGTTCTTTCTCAAAACACATTATTTTTCTTTTCGGGCCTTATTTCTGTTCTACTCTGAAAAAAAATTGTACGACACCACACTCCACATGGTTTTTAGGGGAATCAAAATATAGCCGGGCGGGTATCGATATTTTGATTTAGGGACCCTCCAGCATATACGGGGGGTACATTCTATGCTATATACCAACTCAGACCATCCATAAACCGCAAGACCATACAATTTTAAACATACATCAAGTCAACACTTAACACCTTTATAAACCAAGATCATGCGTTTTGGGTGAATCATTAGCGCATTTCCCGACAGGGAGACACAGCCTTCCAGGCACTGCAATACTACCCAGAGTTTCAGCTATGTAGCTGAGCACCGGGAAGAAAGAGCATGGACATGGCTGAGAGCATGAGCACGGTGGATGCCGAGGAAGCAGGCACAGCATCGTCGTTTACTTCTCCGGGTTGGTTGGAGCGTCTCTGCAGATCTTCGCGAGAAACCGGCGACTCTTGGCTCAAATCCTCCGGCTCCTACACCACGACAGCCCACAGCCGGCGGGGATCCAGAGGACGTCATCATCAATCAGGCGATGGAGACAAATGATCCAGGGCCGACAAAAACCTCGCAGTGCCTTGACCTCGGTGACAAAAGGTGCGTCCATAAATGTACAACCTTGTCCAACTGCACCACTGCGTCGGCACAATTTTCGACTATCTATAGAATCAGCCACGTGCACCAATGAGCCATGTCTGTTTGTTATGCCCCCCCCTTAACCGCCTGCTGGCAGGTCAATAAGGAACAGTCATAACACAAGACAATACTCCCGTAACGCCTCGTGCGCCCGGCTTGCGCCTGTGCGGGGGATCCCAATGCCTTCAGACGAGACGATGCGCCGGTCAGGGCTGTCGGCACCGACAAACCGACTACGGTACAGGGTTGCAGGTCGGAGCATCATTTCAAACACTTCTAAAACTTCCTTTGCAGCGCATTGTGCCCGCCGCGTACGCTGTCGGGGTTCTATCGGCGACAGCATTACCTAGCACGGATATCCGGGTTGGATCGGTGGGTGGACAGGTCGTGACGGGGCACCTCATGAAGCTAATGGCGGCGGGGGATGGTACACATTCGAGTGAGAAGTGCGAAAGCTGCGCGCAGAGACCACCTCTATCTCTACCCTCTAAAGTTGGCGATAGATCTAGACCCAGACATGACCGTGGAAAATATGACGTACGTGTTCATCGTGGACACAGGAGGTACTGGTTGAGACCGTGGGGCTCGTGGAAGGGTTTTAATAAGCTCCTGTCATGTGAACGGATCTCCACACCGTCGCCCCTCTTCCTCTGCTGCTAGGGCGGTCGAGTTCCCGGTCTGCAAAATGGTACTGGCGGTACGGTAACTGCCGCAACACATTGGGGAGTACCCGAACGAGACCAGGGTTCGCCCTTTCTGTCTTTTCCTAACAAATATGTGCCCACGAAGACCCATGCGTCGGTTTTTGTTGGGTGAGGCGTATCGCAATGCCTCCCAACCTCTACGTAGGGATGTCAGGTCTGCTCTATTCACGATTTTAGGTTTAAACCCGTTGTTCGTACGTGTACAAAATCGGCGTGTACTCCACAGGCCTTTCATGTACGGCTTTTGTCGTGTGGCGGGTGTGGGGGCCTGCAAGCCATGGATACGTGTGGACCTAATGGGAAAAAAAGAAGCGTAGCGTGTCTTCCAGCTGCACGTTTGCTCCAAGGGGGGACTAGACAATCGCCACCGTCACACTCAGCCCAAAATCGGCTTCGAAAAGTAGCAAACATTTGCCGTGCACTACCGTGCCCCTCATTTGCTATGATGCAAAAATCACCGCTAGATATGGAAGTACACTGTGGCCCAGCACGTGCAGAAAGCACTCGCCGTGGTTGTCGCGATGTGTTCAACAATCTCGTGGCTTGGACATTCCGAGACAAGTACGACATCAGCGAGACATATAACCTAGCTGTAATGGGAGGGCTGCAACCAATACGTTGACGAACGCGAAACAAGAGTGACGATTCAACCAATCAAGAGATAAGGTGGAAAGGCAGGGAGGGAGAACAGACAGCAACTCGGAGTCGTTCCCATCGAAATCGACGGTTCGACGAAGAGGAGGAAGCGGAAGCGAAAGAGGAGGAGGAGGGGGAGGAGGAGGAGGAGGAGGAGGAGGAGGAGGAGGAGGAGGAGGAGGAGGAGGAGGAGGAGGAGGAAGAGGAGGAGGAGGAGGAGGAGGAGGAGGAGGAGGAGGAGAGGAGGAGGACGAGGAGGAAGAGGAGGAGGAGGGGAGGAGGAGGAGGAGGAGGAGGAGGAGGAGGAGGAGGAGGAGGAGGAGAAGGAGGAGGAGGAGGAGGAGGAGTAGGAGGAGGAGGAGGAGGAGGAAGAGGAGGAGGAGGAGGAGGAGGAGGAGGAGGAGGAGGAGGAGGAGGAGGAGGAGGAGGAGGAGGAGAAGGAGGAGGAAGAGGAGGAGGAGGAGGAGGAGGAGGAGGAGGAGAAGGAGGAGGAGGAGGAGGAGGAGGAGGAGGAGGAGGAGGAGGAGGAGGAGGAGGAGGAGGAGGAGGAGGAGGAGGAGGAGGAGGAGGAGGAGGAGGAGGAGGAGGAGGAGGAGGAGGAGGAGGAGGAGGAGGAGGAGGAGAAGCAGGAAGAGGAGGAGGCGGAGGAGGAGGAGGAAGAGGAGGAAGAGGAGGAAGATGAGGAGGAGGAGGAGGAGGAGGAGGAGGAGGAGGAGGAGGAGGAAGAGGAGGAGGAGGAGGAGGAGGAGGAAGAGGAGGAGGAGGAGGAGGAGGAGGAGGAGGAGGAGGAGGAGGAGGAGGAGGAGGAGGAGGAGGAGGAGGAGGAGGAAGAGGAGGAGGAGGAGGAGGAGGAGGAGGACGAGGAGGAGGAGGAGGAGGAGGAGGAGGAGGAGAAGTGTTGACGGTAGTTGGTTTGCACTACCACATATCGAGGCAATGTCCCGTAGTATTAGTTCGTTTTTTTCTGGGCTCATATTTGTAGCACAAATATAACGTAACGTATGATCGTTACAGCTGAACCGGAACTTTCTTGGACAAGTTCGTAAAACGACCGGATTACACCCTGTTTGACTACTGTTGTAATAGTTCAAGAAGATCGTATCGTACGAGGTGGTCGAGTTCTCGTAGTCAGAGGCTTCTAGAAGAAGTAGTCGGTGACGGATATTGCGGGTGGACCCTCCCGATTCACCTATTACTCCCCACTCCTCTCTCATTTTTTTATTCTTCCTCGTTAGTTTTCACTATCCCTTGAACTTTAGACACAGATGTTCATTGTTCTCAAATGTTTTTGTTTTTGCCCAAAAGCGCCCGTTAAAACATCAATACATTCTTCTTTGTGCATATTGCACGCACCTTCAGTTAGTTATATTGCTGCCAGCACCAGCCTCTGCGACCACGTCAGGTCGTATTGTCACATACGTCAATATGGAGGAGGGTGAGGGAAAGGAGGAGGAAGTGGGGTGGAGGAAGAGGACTAAATGGGGTGGAGGAGCAGGTTGAAGTGGGGTGAAGGAGGAGATACGAACAAAACAGAGGAGAGGGGGGAGAAAGAAAGAGAAAATATTGAAGCAGGGGATGAAGAGGAAGAAGAGGAGGGTGATCGGCGAACCCAGGTGTTAAGCATGGCTCGCGTGGACAGTAGTCACGGTTTCCGGAGTGCTATCAGCCGAGGAGGAGAGACATAATTGGAGTCTTTTAACGTGCGGCTGTGGGACGTTTCCCCCCAGGCACGTGGTGACCCCAATCTTAAAGATCAGAGACCACGTATAATTTTATTGTTTTTTGTCGGGGAACCAACCTGGTTCCGCCGCATCTCCAGAGATGCGTTACGGTTTTACAAGACACTAATAACATCCCAATCAGGATTTGATACAAGCACAAACCAGCATTCCCTATGTTTGTAGCAAAGTCATGATACCGTCCATTAGGCCGCCAAAGCAACCCTCAATATTGAAATCAAGACAGAAATATCAAATTTCATCGTTAAGTGCTCTAAAGAAAAATCAATAGTTTTCTCTAAAAATTACCGTACTTCCATGGGGATAGAAATCTCGGATATCATAATTCAATACTCAAAACCAATTAATATTGTTCACCCAAATTAGTGTACTTCAATTCTCCTTAAAGCGACTTTTAATACCGAAATCAAGATAAAAATCTAAAAGTTCACTATTTAATACTCAGAAACAACCAATATTATTTCCTCCGATTGATACTACTAGAAGTTCAACGCATGGCTACGGTGAAACTTAAAAGACTCCCGTGGTATTGCCTTGGTTAAGAAATCTGCGTGCTGAAAAGAAGACGTCACGTGGATTATCGATATCTCTTTCCGTATCACTAGATCCCTGAGAAAATGGAGCCGTACATCTATGTGTTTTGAGTTCGAGTTCTTGAATGGGTTCTTCGCAAGCTGCACGGCGCCCCCGTTGTCCTAGAACACCGGTATGTACGGAATGCCAACATCAGGCAACATGAAACGTCAAACTTGCCTATAAAACACCTCCTTAATCACGTCTGCAAGCGCCACATACTCTGCCTCTGTAGTACAAAGTGCGACGCACTTCTGCGTCCTGGAAAACCAAGATACACAACCACCCCCACACATCACTAACCCCCCGGAAACTGACCTCCTGTCGGCCGCAACAATTGCGTAGTCTGCATCGGCAAACACCTGCGAGCTCACGCCCGCTGATGTACCTCCCTCTCTGAAAAGTGATACCGAATGAGCTGGTTCGCCTCAATACCCTAAAATACCAAGCGCTGCCATCCAGTGCACTAATTTCGGCGAAACCCAGTACCTAGCCACCGCTATTACTGCGTTAGAAATGTCTGGTCGAGTCTGGGGTGACGGCCACATTAGTGAGCCGAGCAATTCACGAAACGACCAGATTGCTGGTGTATCATCCTTGTCGAATTTCGCAAGTTTCGTGCCAACTGGAAGCATAACACTCTTACCGAACTCTATCCCGTGATCATGCGCCAATTGATCGGTGAATGTCTGCTGGGAAATATTTAACACCCCCTTTTCCCAGTCCCTCTCGAAAAAACACCCCGAGTACCAACGCAACTCGCCCAGGGTTTTGACCGGGACCATTTGATTCAAATCCGTGACAACACTCATCACACTATGCCTTCTCCCCCACGGCAATATGTCGTCGACATGTACCACTATAGACATCACTGCATGACCTACCTCCATCAACCGAAAAACCCATGCATCAGCACGGAGTTACACGAATCCCAAACACAATAAGCACCTATTAAGTTGTGCGCGCCATTGCCTCGATGTTTGCTTCAAGCCATACAAGCTATTTCTATCTTCCACGAAATCCTACCGCAACGCTGAGGCATACGCATGTAAACGGTTTTCATTCAGGTCAGACAGCATGAAAGCCTGCTCAATATTAAAATGACACAAGTCAAGATCCAGTTCGCACGCCATTGCTGTCCACAACCGAACACTCGACCCAGTAACAGTGGGCGCCAACAATTCTCTAAAATTAATTTTCATTCTCTGCTAATCCCCCCGCGCTACAAGTCTCGCCTTTTCTTTCGTGGGCCAGCCGTACTCATCAGCTTTTCAATCAAAAACCCACTTGGCAGTGATGTAGCTTTCCACTGATTGCTACGCCGTCTCAAAAGTCCCCGCGTCCAGCAGCCCAAAAACTCCCGCCCCGCCGAATGCTTCAAAGGAAAGGCGTGCTCCGATCGCATAGCCTCCTTGTGGCTCGTTGGAGCCTTGAGATCAGAGGCGTAACAGTGTGGCAAGTCCAGCAGTTTGTATGTCGGCCGTTGGTCGCCCAACGTCACTTCGATGTCCTCCTGAATGGCAATCATTGCCGCCAGAGCGCATGGGATTTCCCTGTTCCCCCTAACCGGTGGTGCCTCATCGCGGTCCCCAACGGAAAATGACGGCTGCCCGCGGCCTCCATCACTCGGCGGCTTGTTGCGGCGGCCCGCGTGGACGGCTCCACGCGTAGTTACTATCGGCAGCAGTGCAGTATTTCTCATCATCGACGGGAGCCTGACTCTATCAAGAAGCCCCTGGTCGCTTGGTTTTACAGTCTTCGAGCGGATACGACCGGACATCATCTGCGGCTCCGTGTGCGGTCGCGTCAGGGTGACGGCGGACGGCGGCGATGAGCGCTGAGATGGCGGGGACGGTGGTGGCGGGGGCTGGAGCGACGTCGGCAGTGGCTTTGGCTCTGATGGCCAAATCGATGGTGGTGACGACACGTAGCTGATGCTGCACACCGGCGTTGCCGGCACGGCGGCGTACGCTGACCCACCCGCGATGGTCCGCGCCCACGATGGCAGCACCGGCGCACGATAGACCGTCCACACCACGTCGCTGGTGTAGCAAATACAACCTATCGAGGCCTTGACGACCTTCACGGTGGACGAGGGGTGGTTGTGGATGTTGTTAAAAAAAAGCACAACACCGGTTGGACATCGGATTTAGTGCTGCGGTCCACCCGCATTATGCACTCTTGAAAGAACGGCACCACCTGCAGGGCCGGTAGTCGTGAAAAGCAAACCTCGTACGGCGAAGGCAACCCGGTGTTGGCGTTGGTCGCTGATCTGTTAAAGCGATCTACATCCCCAAGAACAGCCTCCAGCTACAGACAGTTACCGTTTGGGCCGAGGTTGGACATGCGCCACAGGTCGACGCCGGGAACCATCCGCCAGATCTATCGACGGGCCGCATGACCACCCTTCATGACTCGCCAGATCGTGCTTTCGACAACCCCGTTCTGTTGCGGGATATCCGGGGCCGTGTATTCACGACGGATCCCCGCGGAGTCGCAAAACTCCACGTAGGCGCGGCTGGTGAATTCTCCACCGTTGTCCGTACGGAAGCAGTGCGGCCGCCCCGTGTTGTTCATGTCGGCGACGAACTTCTGCACGTACGTGATGGTCTCTGGCTTCATTCTTATGCCATACGGCCGCATCCACTTCGAGGCACTGTCGACGAACATGATCAGGTAGACGGACCCGCTCACGGACGCCTCGTAGGGGCCAGGAAGGTCGATACGCACCGTCTCCATAGGCTTCCCCGGGCGCGATATCGTCCTCTGCGGCACGCCAGCCCGCCCCCCATTTGCCTCCAAACACCCACCACACGACTGCAGCACTCCCGTCAAGGACACACCATGCTGCTGATCCGTTTTGTTTAACAAGAGTTCATTCAAATGGCCGGAGGAGACGTGGAAGTGGTTAATGTCTATACCCTTGTTGGGTTTCCCAAGGGCAAAGGGGCGTCTATCCGGGGCGAGTACAGCAGCAGCAGTCATGACTACGTCTTCAACGTGAAGTTCATGCCAGTCCGTGTCTGAAATAGCTTGTGGTGCCGCAGCATTGGGAGGGGCAGTGAAAACGTCCGTGTACATGGTGTCATCTCGACCATCCATTAGTCTTGCATCCGTGAATACGCTCATATCTGTCTTCTGCGCGCCCGGGGCAGCGGCAAGAGGTCTAATCCTTACCGCTCCTTGCTCGGCTCTAGGGGGATCCACGGTAGGCGCCTTATTGGCACACTGCACCGATCGTCCTAGACGTGCTTTACCTGAAGCCGGGGGGGGGGCACCAGAAACCGCAGGTACTATACCACAGACAACGGGCAGAAAACTTGAATCGATAGGTACTACGTCGCTAACGACGGGCGTGAAACCATTGTCCGCAAGCACTACCCCTTCTACACTATGTTGGGGAAGGGGGTGGGATCCACAATCCGAGGGCCTTGCCCTATCTGTAGATACTACGTGGCTAAGAACAGGCGCGAAACTATTGCCCGCAAGCATTACCCCTTCTAGACTATGGCGGGAAAGGGGGTGGGATCCAAACAACTGGGGGGAGGGGGCACCAGGCACACCAACCTCAGATATATGGGGGGGGGGGGGACACCAGACAGGGAAGGTACGGCAGTAAGGTTTGTACTTTGCGATCGGTCAATGCGGGTCGTGAACAAAGATGATCCAGTTAAGCCCCGCGGGGAAGTCAAACGCCCATCAACAAGATGTGCGCCATCCTTGTCGAAAGTGTTTGTCAGACGTGCTTGGGCATCATGCAATGAAACAGGTTAAAACCGATACCTTCCGTGACGTATAGCTCGCCTTGTTTGACATGAAAGTCGGTTTTTGAGTGCATTTTAAGGTTCAAGCTTCCTACACCTAGCACTCGCATCGGTCTCCCATCTCC
This sequence comes from Undaria pinnatifida, assembly GCA_012845835.1. NCBI lineage: Eukaryota > Phaeophyceae > Laminariales > Alariaceae > Undaria > Undaria pinnatifida. The sequence continues at coordinate 1,235,963 of JABAKD010000025.1, forward strand.
AATCAACACATTTTCCTTACCAAGGGGAATCGCGACCCAATCATACACATTGCGTAGATCGTTAGTGATATGGTTCGTGGCTCCGCTGTCGGACACCCAAATCTCACAGCCTCTCGGCCCTACCCCACGCCCTGCTACAGCAATCACATTGTCCGACTGGCTGGCAAATATGATCCCATTCACGCATACTCTACTTGTTTCACACAAAAAGCCAGACTTGCCTTGTGGCACCGAGCGCGCCATCAGTAGATGCAGCGCGGCCTGAGGAGTTGAAGATACTGCGGGAGAAGGCGAAGAGGAAGAAGGCGGGGTATAACTTGAAGGTTGCTGATGCTGCTGAAATGGTGACGGTGGCGGCTGCTGCCCGTAAGGATACGGTGCCATCTGCTGCTGGTACTGCGGCGGCGGCTGTGTTTGTTGATTGTAGTAGGGGCCCAGCTGCTGCTGGTACTGCTCCGGCGGCTGTGACTGTTGCTCCTTTTCGTAGTGGTAGTCGTCGACGTCATTGTAGTTGCTGTCGTACTCGGCGGCGGTGTTAGTGTCGGCACTATAGGCGAGCGGAGCGTTGATATAGTCGGCGGCGTTGACATTTGCTTAACCGTACGAGTGGGGCCACGGCTGCTGATAGCCTGGCGGACCGGGGGCGTTAGGCGTCGGTTGAGGTGCCGTAGGTCCAGCGGACGCCAGGGGGGAGGATTGGGTATCCTGGATCCACTCACCACGCGCAAAACTGATGCGTGTGCCCCAACTCGCTGCGGATTTCGCATCGTTTGCGAGGGTCAACCCCATGTATCGGTGGCTGGTTACCAAACGGACGGGGAAGGTTCGGTGGGTATCCGGCAAAGTTGTATCCGCCGCGGGGGGGGGTGGGGTACGATGGCGAACCTGTGTCCCTGCCCCGACCGCTGGCGCACGCCCACCGACATACCTTCCACCGCCTCCCCTGCCGCCGGTTCCTATACCTTCAGCTCCCCACCGCTGTGGCGCTCCGTTCCCACCCCCACGTTCGCGACCGCTTGCGTGCTGCTGTTTGCTGCTGCTGCTGATACTGCCCCTGCTGTCCGCCCTTGTTGCCGTTTCTCCTGCATATTCCACGCTCTCCTCCTCCCCCTTTTCCGCCATTCTGGTCACCCCGTCTCCCCGACCAGAACAGTCGGGAGCACCGAGATCGTATCCCGTCCCGGTCCTCTTCTCGTTCTCCCTCGCCATCTCCATCTCCCCGCATGCACATAGCACCACATCTTCGATTACTTTGCTTGTCAAATCTGCGTTCGCGAGCAAAATGTTCTTTTGCACAACGAAAACGTGGGAAAGTTTACGGGTAAAATGTTGGTTGGCATCAACACCAGAGATTGTCATTCCATGCTGTGCAAGCCGATATCTCAGTGCACTACCGCGCGCAAAATACTCGTTGGGGGGTTCGTGTTCATTCATTCGTAGGCTATACCACGATTGAGTGAGCCTAGCCTTGTCAGCGGCAGCCTGTGGAGCATATTAGTTTTTACATATGCACCAACCCTCGCTGGGTGAACCAGCTGCGGTGATCAGGTTCAGAATGGTGGGGTGCGAGATATGGTTAATATTTACCTTTCAAGCAACGGTTGCCCTGGCTACTGCTTCATGTCCAAACTCCTTGTTTAGTGCTTCTGGGCTGACTCCTGCAGAAGCTACCATGATAGGTGCATCCCTTTCTACCGCATCTAGGCAATCCTCCTCCTCAAAATGAGCAAGTATCCTGTTTGCGAACACCATTACCGTTTGCTGAACCTCCTCTCCATTTTGGAACATTCTATAGAACGCTTTAGGTCTAATGCTATTGCTAATACGATACGTGTCTGGCCGTGGGCCTGTCGACCTTTGATGCTGCTGTGCTCGTGCTGGGACGTGAGTGGGATGCTCGGGTGACTGAACGGCGCTCCCGCTGGCCTGGTCTTCCTGGCTGTGGGCCCCATCTTCATCCCTCTGAGCAGCCTCCTGGGGTTTGACCGCCGATACAGCAGTATGGGAGTTCTCATGGAGCCGATGGCGCTCTTCTTCATGCAGACTTGGTCCGAAATAGGGGTCCATTTCCCTTGACCCTTACACCGGTTATCTAGTCGTGCGATCTTGGTGGCATGATCGATGAACCCAGGTGTTAAGGGCACAGGCTGGCTTGCGGAGACAGTAGTCACGTTATCCGGAGTGCCATTAATTAGCTGAGGAGGAGAGACAGAAATGTAGAGTTTTCAAGTGCGGCTGTGGGGCGTTCCCTCACATCCACGTGGTGACCCCAATCTAAAGAGATTAGAGGCCACATATATATTTTTTTTATCATTTCTCGGGGAACCAAGCTGGTTCCGCCGAATCTCCGAATATGCTATACGGTTTCAAAAACCAAAAACAGTCTAGACTAATATCCCAATCGGGCTTTGATTCAAGCATGAATCAACAGAGTGAGGAAGAGAGGGACGAGAAAACAAACAAAGATGATGGGTGGAGAGTTTATGGGGGGGGGGGGAAAGATGGCGGACGTGGGGGTCGGGGTGTAGCGGCAGCAACGCCTTGGGCTGTTAGCAGAATCGGACGGCGCTGTACGTCAAAGAGACAGTGAAGTTAGTTGGGTTGATTTGGGTACATCGATTTGTCTTGAGTACTAGTAAGTGTTTTACACCTGTTTTTTTTTCCTTGCATTCCAAAACATACACTCCGCACATGTGCATACTAAACCCAACCCAGTAAGTTGAACGCGAAGCAGTAGTAAACCCCAGATACATGTCAAAACAGCAGCGTCTACAGGCGTGTAAGACAAACAAAACACAAGAAAAATAAAACTTGATATCGACCCTCAGTTACAGAGGTGTCTGAAATAATTATCCGCGTACACCCTCGAAGCATCCAATCGTTTTTGAAAATATCCTTTGTTTCGCACTTGTTTTGTTACCTCTTTCTGTCATGAATCGACGTACTCTGATAGCTCACATCAAGGGTCATCAAGCACTCTGTTCTCCCCCCTCCCCACTACGCTACGTGGCCTCGTGGACATCATTTTTTGGCCATTTTTAGTCACTTTTTACTTTTCAGCTCAAATCGTATAACGTTATACCCTCGGCGACCTTTTAGACAAGCCGTGGTCACAAGTGTCTTCCCTTCTCCCCCCCCGGTACGTACGTGCCTTGCAATTGCGCCCATGGGTTCTGCATTCGCTCCCTCTTGGAAACATTGTGTACTCGTCGATTTTCATTGACTGTCGGTTAACCTAAAACCTCTCGCGCTTTCCGACAGTCATTAATTTTCCAGAGCAAACTCCCTACGGGCACGAACATGCACTCGTGAGGATTCCATGTTGCATCATTGACTTACGTAAAGAAGTGGGGACAATATTCACGCACCATTCCACAGGGGATATCTGTGCTGCGATAACTCATTAAATGCTCTCCGATCCCCTCGCAAAATATCGAGTTATGTTCAGTATTTCTCCTCCAAGTTCGGCATAGATATGTTCTTAATTGCGAAATCTATTTATGGCAAGCCCCCCGCGATTCAATTTCGTTTTGATAGTCGAGTTAAAAAAATAAACTCGTTTTCCTGGTTATTAGTTTTCACTAATTTGTTTATGGAGCAGCAGTGGGTTCTATTGGCTCTTCGTTGTGGTGTTCTTTCGTAGGATAAGGGACAAAACAAACATGAACCAAAATATATGAGTTTTCTTGGTTTCGAAAACGTACGTACAACAGCTACTACATACCACTAGAATGACTAGGCAATCGAAACTAACCTAGAAACGTTTTTGAAAATAACCTACTACTACAATCGTTCTTCGTTTGAAAATTTGCATACCTTGTACAACAGCTACTACTACCACTACTACTACTACTACTACTACTACTACTACCACCACCACCACTACTACTACTACTACTGCACACTACTAGGACTATTTCCACTACTACTACAACCACTTTTAATACAACTGACGCGTGGTGCGATAGAGGGGCACCACTTTTTTTTTTGAGGCTCCTCAATTTGGAACCTCAAGACTTCTCTAAGGCAAAAACCCGATTTAGAGAATTGTACAACTGCTACCGGATGAAAAATCCCATGGCCCAGGTACAACAACGACATTCATGCCAAAGCAAATGGAATATTTTCCGACGATTGTCTCAAAAGGCCAAGGAGCCCCGTCATTCAGAAACCATTTTCGCTAAAAAGGGATACCTTTATCGTAGAATGCGTCAACCATGGCACTCGTACTTGTCTGCCAGGCAACTTCTATCTGAACACGTTGTGCAACTAATGGTCTGTTCAAGACAACTACTGTTTGAAAAAGTTGTGCAACTAGTTGTCTGCAAACAACTACAACAGTACAGTCTACTGCTGAAGAAGTCGTGCAACCAGTTGTCTTGCAGACAACTACTGTTCGAAAACGTTGTGCAACTAGTTGTCTGTAGACAGTTACTGTGTGGAAAAGTTGTGCAAATATATGGTAGTTTGTAGACAACTATATACTCCATATATTATTTGAACGAGTACAAGCTATATCGATGCCCAACCTCGTATAACAACAACCTCCTCGAGGCCGGGGACGCAGACACTCGTACTGCTGATGTGTGGCATTTTCTGCCGTAGTAGGCGAAATCACTCGTATGTTGTCGTTGTAGTCATGCGTGCGTTTGCCTCATCTACCCATGTACGTACGTACGTACGTGCCACCGAGATTCAATAAACAAATGCACTGCTATCGTACGTACAGGGGTGCCATGGGGATTTTTTTTTCCAGCGTGAATTCTTTGCCTTGGGAGAAATTATGACGCCAATTTAGAAGTAACGTTTGCCAAGCTTTTTTTATCAACCTCTCCATACATCAAGATCCGAATAATGAACTACTGAAGAGTACCGTTCAAAAAAAGTATTGGAGACTTCTTGATTGTCTCGCTCATCGTCTATTCTTATTCACGTCGAAGTGCAGAACGGATAAGGCAGGGTGAGGGGCGTTGGAGCCACCCTTCAAAAGACGGCGCTCGAACGAACCGATTTGACTGAGAAATGCCAGTTCCGCGAATCCCATACTGAGGTCGAAACGAACAAAATTCCTGACCAAATGTCTGTCCTCTCAAAACAAAAGAATCGTCATATATCACGTTTAGTAAAGTTCCTCCCAGGTATACATTCATGCGACCTAAAGGGATTCCATCCCCTCCACCCCCTCGTTTTGTTTTCTCCGCCCGCCCCACCTAAAATCAAAATCTGAGAGAGATTTAGGCACTATGTACCAGGTAGTTGATATTACCTCATTATCTTTTAAGCCATTCATGTCATAGCGCCGATTCATACCTCCCCCCCAATGCCCCCTCCTCCCCCACCACCCGCACCATCGCCTAGACCTAGCACCACGCGTGAAGCAAGCTCCAAACATGCATATACTTTTGCGACTTAAAAAACTGATGGAACCCCCCCCCCCCCCCCTCCCTCAAACACTCTACCCTATCCTCACTGGTTGTGCGTCTTACAGGATATACACGATAAACTGATCCATTCCTACTAAAACCGTCACGTTTGTCTCTTTGAAGGATTTATAGTTTCAACGCACAGATTGAGTTGCCACCCCCTCCCCCGCTCCCTCTTGTTCAAACGCCTCACCTGTAAATAAAATCTGATAAAAAAAAAGACACAACCCCAGGCAGTTGATAACACTTCATTACCTTCCTAGCCATACATGCCGTAGCTCCTATTCATACTCCCCCACCCACCCACGCCCTTGCCTTCCGCACCACCCGCACCCTCGCCTAGACCTAGCACGGTCGGGAAACTTGGCAGCGCTGCAGCAGGAGATCATGCAGCAGCTAGCGCTGAGCAGAGGTTGGGGTAGAGCAAAAACAGAGTGAATTAATCTCTCACAGCACCGGCGTCGAAGCTGCCTGTCCTGACGGTTTCGTATCCCCGTAAACCGCCTTTCCATGCAGTCCAAAACCCCAATACCCTACCGAGTCGTTCTTGCACTGCAAATATACCATGACATGTCCTCTGAACAACTACTCCATACCAATTTCGAATTTACGCCAGTGATCAGTTTCGATCTTGATACACAAAATACCATCATGAACAATAATGAATTACATGAAATGTCCTTAGCAATTTTACCCCCCGGTTAATCTCTGTACGGGCTCCATCATACGCTTTGTGCCTAATGCCTGATTTCGAAAGGGGGGGGGGGCGGGGGGGGCGTCAATTCACCGAGAAGCATGAAACGAGTTGATGAAAACTTTAGCGCGCCCAAGCCTTTCGTGAGAATGTCGGCCTTTTTGAAAGCCCGTTTCAATGCACTCGGACACAACCACTATGTTGTCCGCGACCAAGGACGTAATGTGGTGATTTTTTACATCTATGTGCTTCGGACGTTACGTAATTCTGTCGGTTCGACTGGTACGTACAGCGCCCATGTTATCCTCAAAACCCACCGTCGCCGCCCTAGTTTGCTCACTACTTATCGTTTTGAGTAAGTGCCTACGATGGAATATCAATAAACACGCTTTCGACAGAGCCACATACTGCGACCCCAGGGTAGACCCAGCCACAACCGTTTGCTTCACCGACTTCCTGTAAACAGGCGCTCCTGCCAAGTAGACGACGGCCCCCTGTCGTAGAATATCAGTCGTCTATGTCTTCAGCGTGGTCTGCGTCAACATACGCAGTGAGTCCGTCTTTATCTTCAACGTCTCCGCTGGAGGTTAGTCCAATCGAAAGCGCACCTTTCGGGTACTTCAAAACTCTTTTCCTTTTGGTAATCGCTCTGAGGACTGGTGTTGACATGCTCCTCGTAAGTACCATATCAGCATGAGCAAAATCAGGTCTTGTGCACCGGCTAAGATAAACGAGAGATCCCGTGGCAGACCTGAATAACGTGGTGTCCTCTGTTGAAAAACAGTATTCCTCGTTAATCTGCGCGGGCCCCTGTCTAGCAGGCGTTTTCGTCGGGTGTGCATGAGCCATTCCGTACGTTTCCAGTGCCCTCTTCGCGCACGTTTCCTGCGACCAAAAAAAGGTTCCTGCGTTCACGTTTTGGTGCATTCCCATAGCTAAGAGGAAGTTTGCGTCCCCCAGGTCCACCGCCTCGCGCTTGTCCTTCAGTTTCTCAATCACGTTCAACACTTGCTCGCTGTTTAAACCGGACAACAAATTTCGGCAACATACAGCAGAAGCAAAACTGATCTTTTGCCCACGTTGTAGACACACGGGTTGGCAGTGCTGACGGTAAAAACCCATCTCCAGCAAGTACGCGTGCATCGTGCCCCACCAACCACGGTGTAAGAGACGCACGCCACACAGACACGTTTCAGTCGCCATACTTGATTCGCCTGTTCCACTTGGCACTCGAGTCCTTTGGGAGGGATGGCGTATATATCCCGGGCGTCACGCCGCATTCGGGCCTGTAAGAAAGCGGTTTTACTATCGACTTTCCTGAGGATGAGATCACGCTTGGCGGCGTTAGCAATCAGGATACGAATGGACCCCTGATATGCGACTGGTGCTGCTTTATCATCCCCAGTGTCAGCCTCGTGGAAGCCCTCTTGACTTCTGCCGACAGGCCACTCCGCCTTGGTTGTACTTCCACCTGTACAAAACCCTTGAAGGGATTGCTTGAATGCCTTCGAGCGGGTCTACCGCTCCGATTACATCATGCTCAATTAGGGGCCGGTGCTCCTCTGCCATGTTTGCACGTCAGTCTGCTGCATCAACCCCGATTACCGCGTCGTCATAGGCTCGCGGTTCAGGTGGCATATACCCTATCTTACCAGGCGTTCCAGCTCCGATGCTTCCAATATCTTCTCCTGCAATTACCGCATACTTGGCCTGCTGGTATGACGCGTGTTGTATCTCGTTCTACGTTGGTACTGCGAGACCACCACTACGCTAAGTCACTGTCGGGCGATATACCTTGCTGCCTGTTGCTTTCGTGCAGTGGTTTCTGCTGTACCGGTGGAGTCGCTGCCTTTCGGCAGATTCTTGCCGTCGTTTATATTGCTTCAATACTAGCCTCCACCCCTGGCACAACACCGTTTTTAGATTGGGAAACGGGTCATGCCTGACCTTTGGGCGACCCCCGTCACGGGCTTTCTCCTCCCGAACCGATACCTCCGCTAAGTTAATTATTCCATGAGGACGGTCTGGGTTCCAGAGACGGTACGTCACATCATGGATGTTGTAGCCTACCAAATGCATTCTCTCTTAGCTCTCGGGGTCAACTTTCCGTTTCTTTGGCGTACCCTCAATATGCTCACACGACAACGCCCCCCACTCATGCATGTGAATTATACTAGCGAGTGGTTTACTCTCCTATACCTCGAGAAGAGCCTTGCCTCCCAAGACATCTGTCGGCGTGCGGTTCATGATGTTTACCGCACCTTTGAGCTCTTCACCCCACAATTTCTTAGGATGGTGGAGAGATCCCAGAAGTAGGCTGCGCGCAATAACGATGATGGTGTCAAACCCACGCTCTGCGGCAGAAGTTCCTTGAGGGATGTACGGTGCGTTGGTCTCAAGATCGGGGTTCCAAGTGACTCTGCCAGCACTTAAAGTCTTCTGTAAATTCACCGCCACCATCGCACCTAATTTTTCCATTGCAGATCTCTTCAGGATAATCGACATATTGAACCACCTGCTTCAGGACATCAGCGGCCTCGTCTTCCGTCTTTATCAGCACCACCCATCTCATACGCGACATGTCATCCGTGAACATGGCAAGCGATTGACAGCCTCCGTACGAAACGAAGGGGCGATTCTCCCACAGGACAACATGGACGACCTCAAGCCGTGTATTTAGCGGGGACGATAAGATGGGGGTGTTAAAGAGTACGATTCACAAGGAATCCATCGTATATAGGTAGATGTTCATCACATAGTCAAATATGTGTAAGCAGAGTACTGGGTAAGCCGTCGAACCATGTGATAGAAATTGTTTTCTTTGGTATGGAAGAGGACACATATATGGTACTGCGTTCCACCAAGTAATAACGCGTTGACGGGTCACGTGCGTAAGATCAAAGCGTTGACTAGGTCACGTGCCTAAGATCGAAGTGTTTACTACGTCACGTGCGTAAGATCGACCTGGGTGTCGTATGTAGTGGATACCACCATAATACGAGATGATTTGTTAGAGTACAAAGGAAGAGACACGAGTACTTGCACATCGAGTTCACTCTTCACATCTGCATCTGAACTTGGCCAGTTCATACGTAGTAACATAAGTTTTGTTGGCCCAACGAGAGCCCATTTAAAGTGATCCACCATCGTCTAAACCATCATCAGTCAGGCTGGAGCTCGTCTCGCCACGACTCTGTGTTAGCCTCTGAAGACCATCATCGGTCAGGTACCACCACATTTCGAACAGGGGGATGCGCGCTCTTCTTGCTTCTGAAAACTGCGCAGACCTCGCATTTACCTGGTTCGACGTTGCAGCTAAACTTCATCCCTGTTGTCGGCTTCTCCGTTAGCTGTATCAATGCGCGTGGGTGACAGTGGCCCATCCTTCGGTTCATAATATCTGCGTACAATGTTGTGTGGAATATATTTTGTTGCATTCATTCCTTGCGCGTCCGGCAATAAGTGGAGGAAGTACACCTGTACGCAATAAGTGGAGGAAGTACACCTGTACTGTGAGACTTCCGTCGAGCTCGGAAACGCGTATTTGCCATGGCGTAAAACAGGAGGGACGGACAATAAATAGAGCTTCACCTCTTTTTCGTGGAGGGCTCCGACCGAAATATAGTTTCGCTCCTAGATTGAGAACAACCAGCAGTTCCAGGGTTGATCGGTACCAACTCATCTCTATCATTTTGAATACGAAACAAGAACTTACTTTCGATATTGCGCTCGACAGGCCGAATGACCCATTTATACGCACACTGCAATATATTTTATTCACAACATGGTGAGTAGAAAGCCGGGGTTCAAGGGTCATCATGTGATTTGACCCTGAATGTATCAATAAACACTGCTGTATCACCGGGGGTCGTGCCGGTTCAATTTTTGATCATTGCCGGGAATGCGATGTCTTCCTGCACGTTCGTATTTGTTACATGTTCATACATGTCATCATTACTCGGGGGACGTTCGGCACCGTCACCAACAGCAACCTGACAAACCTCCGAATCGGTGTTCTCAGTGGTCGTGCACCATGCTTGCGAGGTAGATTCATCTGAGGAACTAACTTGTCTATAGCATTAGCATACTGCGTTTAATCTTGATGCTGATACGAGTAGCCGCAGAGGGAATTCATCCCTAGCCGTGCTCCGAGGAGTCCCGACAGTACTTTCATCAGCCGTGGCGGTTCTTGCCGTCATTGCGACCACGTCCACGTCCTCCTCGGCCAGGAATTTTGTTACCGCGGCCTCTTTTGCCTCCGTCCACCGTTTGCTTCACCTGCGCAGCTATTATTTCAATTAGAATTCCTGTTCGGGTTCGTCGACATGTATCCGCCGTTGTTGTATTCCCCCTTACGGAGCCATGCGTGTTCCCGCGTCCACGGCGTTCTCTTCCTTAACCTCTACCAGGTACCATATTCTCTTCGAAAGTTACCAGATCCGTCGTCTGTGACCGTAGTCAGCGCGCGCTCGTGACTGCCTGAATTATTTCCGCCGCGTCCCGTGCCTCCAGTGACGGTAGCTTTTTCTCGTCTTTGCTCAGCATGGTAAGAGGTTGCACGAGCTGCTATGTCTTCCAAACTTCAGGCGGTGCTATCACGCTGCCTATCACAAATTAGTAATGTCTTTAACGATCCATATTAGCTATCAGGTAGTGCCCTGAAAGATGCATGTGTTTTCTATGCTGGAACTACTGTGTCACCGAGAGCCCCCAGCTCGACGCAAATGCGGCGCAACTCCTGGATTGCTCGGGCAGGGTCATATTGCTCGGGCACGGCGACCTGCATGTTTGCGAGCTGATCGTGCAACTCTTGCATTTGGGATTCACCATCGTGTCGGTTTTTTGCTTCGAGCGCCATAAAAGCACCGCGACCGTCGCCGAATTCAGCTGTCCTTACCAGGGCGTACGCTTGTACGACTTGAGCGGCAACACTACTAGCATATCCTTCACGGCCATCAGCCGTAGCTCGAAGCATTCTCGCAAAAAGCTTCCGGTTATTTCGTCAAAGCGGCGACTCTCCTTCTCATATTGCCCCTTCTGCACCTCAGTGGCATCCTCCTCTGGTGCTGCTGGGGCGGTCTCTAGGCCTGGCATAACTTTGCCAAGGGCGTTATCGAACATCAACGGTCGTTGCAATGGTACTGCTTGGGATCCCCGTTGAACGGAGAATACCCTTTCCGGAAAGGGGAGAACATGTTTGACTCTGAGTCCACACTACTTCTGCGTTGGATCAAGAGCTGTCGGGAAACTTGGCAGCGCTGCAGCAGTAATTCATTCAGTAGCTAGCGCTCAGCAGAGGTTGGGGTGGAGAAAAAAACAGAGTGAATGTATCTCTCACAACACAGGCATCGAAGCTGCCTGTACTGACGGCTTCGTATCCTCGTAAACCGCCTTTGGATATAGTACCAAACCCCAATATCCTATTGAGTCGTTCTTGCACTACAAATACATCCTGGCAGCACCACGCATATAGGAAGTTCGAACATCTACGTGCACGACCTAAAGCTGTTGTTGGAAATCTCTTTTTCCCCTCCACCCCCACCCCCAACCCTTTGAACACTCCGCCCTCTCCTCACCGGTTATACAACTTACAGGATACACTTGATAAAATGGCGCATTTCCTTCCACGGCTGTCACATTTTGTCCCCCTCAGAAACAGGTTTTATATTTTCCGCGCGCAGACTGATTAACATCACCCTGTTGACCCTGGTACAAGCCACACTGTAGTTCCAAGGGGAGTCGCCGACCTGTATTTCCTAAATGAGGACACACTCCGTAACACAAGCGATCAGGATATCACACACAACTTGCGAATGAATATGAATTTCGACAAAATACTCGATCTCACAGCTAGCTGACGTGTATTATATTTTCGGAGTATGTATGTAGACTATGTGTGCAGCATTCGAGAATCAAAGTGAACTACCACCATTATTCCAATATATTATAAAAATTAAAATACACTCCAGCTGTGAGATCGAAGATTTCGTCGAAACTCATCTTTGCAAGCTGTGTGTGATACTCCGATCGCGCGCATTACGAGTTGTGTGTCCTCATTAAGGATATAGGTCGGCGACTCCCCTTACAACTACAGTGTAGCTATCAGGGTCAACAGGATGATTTTAGTCAGTCTGTGCGCGGAAACTATAAAACCCGTTTCTGAGGGGGACAAAATCTGACAGCTGTGAAGGGAAAGGGGGGCCTGGTTTTTATCAAAAGCGAGCGGGTTTGGAGGGGGGCGGGGGAGGGGGGGGGGGGAAGGGGCAATTTGTGCATGTAAGCTATAAATCCTTTCGAGGGGATAAATCTGACGGTTTTGGCACCAGTATATTATTGGGGGCGGGAGGGGGGGGGGGGGCAGCTCAATATGTGCCTGGAAACTATACATTATTTTGAGGGGATAAATGTGACATTTTTGGAAATAATACATCAGTTTATCATGTATATCCTGGGGTAATTCGTACAATCAGTGAGTAAAGAGAGGGTGGAGTGTTCGAGGGGGTGGGGTTGGGATGGGTTGGGGGGGGGAGGGTGGGGGGTGGGGGCGGGGGGGGGGGGAGGGGGGGACGGCTTTAGGTGAGAGGTTTGTTATACGTGTGGTGCTAGGTCTAGGCGAAGGTGCGGGTGATGGGGAAGAAGGGGGCGTTCGAGGCGGGGGGGGGGGGGGGGGGAACACAGCGGCATGGATGGCTCTCGAAAGATAATGAGGTGATATCCTGTGCGTGAAGTGTTTATTAATGTGGCGGATTTCGATATTTGGTGGGGCGTTTGAGTAAGGGAGAGCAAGAGGGGGGGGGGGGGGGGGGAGGGGGGGGGGATTTTAAGGAGGTTTAGGTCACAAATAATATTCAAATACACTTCGGCTGTGAGATCAAAGATATGTATCAGCTTGTTATACGCGTGGTGCTAGGTCTAGGCGATCGTGCAGGTGGTCAGGAAAGAGGGGGCGTTGGAGCGGGGGGGGGGAGGGGGGGAGGGGGGGAAACACAGCGGCATGGATGGCTCTCGAAAGATGATGAGGTGATATCTTGTGCGTGAAGTGTTTATTAATGTGGCGGATTTCGATATTTGGTGGGGCGTTTGAGTAAGGGAGAGCAAGAAGGGGGGGGGGGGGGGGAGGGGGGGGGGATTTTTAGGAGGTTTAGGTCACAAATAATATTCAAATACACTTCGGCTGTGAGATCAATGATATGTAGCAGCTTGTTATACGCGTGGTGCTAGGTCTAGGCGATCGTGTAGGTGGTCGGAAAAGAGGGGGCCTGGAAGGGGGGGGGGGGGGGGGGGGGGGGATAATTGAAAACTACGTCATGGATGGTCAGAAAGATAATGACGTGATATCAACTGCGTATAGGTGTTTATTACTCAGGCCGATTTTGATTGTGAGTGGGGCGTTTGGACAGACTAGGCGGAAGGGGGGGGGGATCGGGGGACGGAGGGGCGGGGGGGGGAAAGGGTTGGGGTTTGTTATGAAAAAGAGGTCAGTGGAGGGGGAGGGGAGGGGGGGGGGGGGGGGGGGGGCGGGGGGCGGGACATTTCAATATGTGCGCGGAAACTATAAATTCTCAAAGGGGACAAACCTGACGATGAAGCAATAAAACATCCCTTTATATCATCTGGCTTGTAATGTTTACTATTCTAGAAGGTTTGACGTTAGATGCAGCATGCAACCCAGTGTTTAAGTGTAGTAAATAACGTGTTGAATCTTCATAGTTTGTTGTTGTATGATACATCGATCGAAAGCTATAATATTTTATAGAATATTTGTAGGTACCATTATTTTCTGACATCGCTAATTGTAAGAAAGAGATACGTATTGTCAAATGCAACAGGCGAGGTGATGTGGTCATGCACTGTTTGTCACCATCATCATACAGTTACCATTATTATCGACATCGCTAATTATACGCAATAGATACGTATTGCCAAATACAGCATGCGAGGTGATGTATGTGGCCATGTGCTGTCTCCGTCATTGAGCATTAGAGGGAGGGATGCGAATCTTCAGTTTTAAAGGAACGCTTAGTATACATGTGCTCAATTACGTTACCTCATTAGCCATACTTGGTATACACGCGCTCAATCACGTTACCTCGTTAGTAATACTTCGCTTGGCATAGGTGGGGAGGCGATCATGCAGACGGTATGTACGAAATACCCTACGTAATGGGTTGGTAAGGTTGTTTACCGCATTTTTACCACATCTGCCTCTGCTTCCTTTTCCAAATTATTTTGTCTCAAATAAATGTACGATTTCACGCCTATAATTGCACCTTGTCGATGTGGGGCTCTGCGGTCGTCAATTTTAAGTCAGAGATACGTCCTATGTACAAATACATCAGGCGAGGTGGGTATGTGATGTCATATATATGCGATGTCATCACTATTGATCGCGAGGGTGATTTTACTTCGTGAGGTAAATTGTACTGTGTTTCGTAGAGGTCAATATATATCACAGCTGTCAGATTTTGTCCCCCTCAGAAGCGGGATTTATAGTTTCCGCGCACTGACTGCCTAACATCACCCTATTGACCCTGATAGCTACACTGTAGTTGCAAGGGGAAGTCGCCGACCTGGACACACAACCCGTAATACGCGCGATCGGAGTATCACACACAGCTTGCAAAGAAGAGTTTCGACAAAATATTCGATCTCACATCTACCTGGATTGTCCATTCATTTTCAAAATGTAAATAAATAACAAACAAACAAATAATGAACATGAAAAAGTGACTGGGTTAAAAAAAAAAAAATGGAAAATTAACGAAAAAAAAAAAAAAAAAAAGTAACGTAAAAAAAAATAATGTGCAAAAAAAAATGAATCGGGACATAAATACATGAAAAATGAACAAAACATAAAAGCAGAAAATAATAAATAAAAGAGTAATATAAGATTTCGATTAAAATATATATTATAAAAAATGATAAAACACTCCATTCAGCTGTGAGATCGAAGATTTCGTCGAAACTCATATTTGCAAGCTGTGTGAGATACTCCGATCGCGCGTATTACGAGTTGTGTGTCCTCATTAAGGATATAGGTCAGGCGACTCCCCATACAACTACAGTGTAGCCATCAGGGTCAACAGGGTGATGTTAGTCAGTCTGTGCGCGGAAACTATAAAACCCGTTTCTGAGGGGGACAATATCTGACAGCTGTGTGTGGAGGGAAATGTATCCGTTTATCAAGTGAATCTTGTAAGTCGAACAACCGGTGAGGGAAGGGCGGAATTTTTAAGGACGTGGGGGGAGGAAGGGTTTTAGGTGAGGGGTTTGTTATACGTGTGGTGTGCTAGGTCTAGGGGATGGTGTGGGTGGTGGGGAAGAAGGGGGCGTTCGGGGCGGGGGGGGGGGGGGGGGGGGGAAGCAGCGGCATGGATGGCTCTGTCTAGGAAAAAATTGAGGTGATATCCAGTCCAGTGCGTGAATTACATATTTATCTGGCGGATTTCGATATTATTAGGTGGAGCGTTTAAGCAAGGAAGAGCCAGAAGGGGGGGAGGGGGGATTTTTTTTTCGGAGGTTTAGGTCACAAATAATATCCAAATACACTCCGGCTGTGAGATCAAAGATATGTAGGGGCTTGTTATACGCGTGGTGCTATAGTAGGTCTTCTAAGCGATCGTGCGGGTGGTTGGAAAAGAGGGGGTGTTAGATGTGGGTCTTTGAGGGGGATTGGGAAAAAAAAAAAAAAATGAAGAAAAAAATTGAATCAAATAGTAATTAAAAAAAAACAATGATAAAAATGAAAACTCAATGAATTAAAAACAAAAAGTCATAAAAAAAAAGTGTATATATGTAAATGTTTATATTATATGAAAAAAATATTTATATACTAAATTAATAAGATGAATGAACAAAAAAAAATTACTGGATAAATGAAACGAGATAATAATAAGAAAAATAATGAGAATCAAAATAAGAATAAAAAAACAAAATAAAACAAAAGAAAAAGGAGAAAAAACATTTAATGACAAATATTAGACGGAAAAAACAAAAAAAAAATAATAAAAAAAATGTTGCGAATACTGAAAAAAAGTATAAAATTTTTAAAAGAATGAATGAATAAATAAATAAATATAAAAATATAAATCAAATAATTGAATTATAAATGAATATGAAAAAAATGACAAATGGACAAATAAAAAAAAGGATATAAATGAAAAAAAAAATGTTTACAAAAAGAAACATTTTTTAAAAAGGAAAAACATGTAAATCGGTGTTGAAAAATATGGAAAATAGAATATTAAGAAAATGATGAAAAAAAACACAAATAAATACATAAAAATAAACACATTGTGTGTATAAAAAAATATGAAAATATTTGAAATAGACCTACAAAAATGAAAGAAAAATGAAATATTTTATAAAGAAAGTGTGAAAATGTAAAAATAAATAAATAAATAAATAAATAAAAATGAAAAAAATAGTAGATACAAAAAAGTAAAAATATGAAACAAAAAAAAGTAAAAAGACAACATATATATATGTTGATTCTTAAATGAAGCTCTCGAGGCTATAACCTATTGATAGCTGCTTGATGCGTTGACGCGAGACAAGGCTGATAATCTGTTGATTATAACCTATTGAACTTAGGTGGCATGTGGCGTGTAGCAGCTCTCTTGGCTGGTGTACGCTCGTACGATCGCTTTCGGATTACCCGAAGAAGACACAGCCTATATATACGATTTGAGGCAAGCGAAGGCCACGGTTAGGTGAGCCTGTAAGAGCAGAGAGCTCGAGCAGAGAAGATATTGTTCGGTGACCCCAGGCCGATATGTTGATTGATGATTTAGTTATGAGAGCTGATGGTGAGCAAAGAGGAGTGATCGAGGTGGGCCTGGCCATTACCTGATCGAGACGGCACAATGCGTATTGTACGGACAGATGTACCCTACGGGTAGATATCTGATCTACCTACAGCAACGTTTCCTGAGGCTTGCTCGTGGTCTACCGTACCTATGGCAATGTTCCCTGAGGTTTGCTTCTGGGAGCTTACCTACGTCAACGTCCCGACCGTTAACCTAAAATCATGTTCCATGAATGTTGCTCCGGGTACTTTATTTCGCCGCATTTTTTCGTACTAACATTACTCGTACGTTCTACATGTACCAGCTTTTGGATATCACTAACCAGCAAGCTGCTGTGCATCATGTATCCAAGATATTGCTGCTGAGACTTGTGCTTGCTACGAGCTGCATCGATAAACGACAACACTCAGACTTATTCTAACTGTCTGTTGTACGAACAACTCGCAATGTATACCAGATGACTTTTAAGTGTTATCAAGTAACGACATGATGGTTACTGACAAGTAGCATCTCTAATACCTCCTCCCGTTAAGTTAACACTTTCTTACTCTGCGTTACATGCTAAAAAACTCCACAACAGAAATGCATGCAGCAACAATTTTAAATGTTGGGAAAAATGTCTTGCGTAGAGCAAAGTCATCTTGCTAAAATACCCAAGGGGTGAACACAAAAAAAAGCGGACACGAAAAATTCTGCTCTGACACTATACGTGCTTCCGCATATTTATGCAAGTAAACTTACTATCTCACCTTTCTAGAATCATCAGACGTGAAGTATATTCCAATCGTTTAATCAACCAAGGAATAGAAGATGTTTGGAGTAGTCTAAAACAGTGAATGTATTCATCATTCCGCAACAATCATAGGAGTGAACAGCCTACCAATGTTCCTGCCGCCCTCAAACAAAAGATCAAAGGGGCACTGCCAGCGATTTACAGCTGGATATGACCACATTTTGTAGAGAGACATCACCTCTCGTTTATCTTAACCTTCCGTGTGTACTTGTCCAGGTGGCGGGTTTTTCCGTTCGTACATATCCTGAAGTACCGGAGATGGCGTAGTCAAATGTAATATTCAACTGCCCAGTCGATATTGCCCATTCGACTTGTACCCTTACTTGGTACTAACTGTGATATTTCGCAATTTGCAAACCGTGCACATACCGGTCGTTGTATCTGCTCGCCTCGTACGTACAGCTTTGGTAAAGAGATAACGCATTTCACACTTCCAGTGGCTTGACCTTGTTGGTATAGACGTTGTCGGTATAGACGTTGCTGATGTAGACGTCGTTAGATGTGCTTGATCTGTTGTTCGTCGCTTGGACTTAGAGGCTTAACTTCATCTTGAAGTTGGAGAGGTAGGTAGACATATTTATCTCAAAACCTATTGCCGTCATCGGCTCCGCCCCGACTGTTAATTATGCAGCCAGTCTCTGCGCCTTGGCCTCAATGTTTATGGGCTCGTCGTTCAGGATGGAGAGGAAGCTTGAGGTTGGCTTGCGGGTGTACACGAATGCCGGAGATGTCGCCAGTGGCTCTTGATCGTTCTGTGTTGATTCCGCAGATCCTGTCTCGGGGTTTGCCCGTGGCTGTACTTTTGTTGTTTTGAGCGTGTGAACGTCCTCCTGACGGTCTATTTCCTTGTTGAGCTGGGCTCCAAGGCTTGGCTCAAAAATAGCTGATGTGATTTTCGGTGTAGCGGACATTGTCGATCGGTCGACCCTTGGCTCAGCTGATGGTCCGGTAGTCCCAGATGGCGATGATTCAGCGACTCCAATGGTCCCATGTAATGCTGTTGGTCCAGCTGATGCTCCAGTGATCCGAGATGAATTTGATCCGGTGATCCCAGAAGCAGTGGCTCCGATGTGAAATGGTGATCCAGATGGCGTTGCTCCGAAGATCCCATGCGAAGATGCTTTGGAGATCCCAGCTCCGGTAATTCCGGTTCCGGTGATTCCAGGCGATGCTGATCCGTGAAGTGGATGGCATCTTAGTATGTCGTTGGGGATTTTAATCACCCGGTTTTCCTCCTCCGAGATCCGAAACGGGTCTCTCTCGGTGCAGGTGAAGTTTAAACACGTGGTCGGTGGGGTTGTCCCCGATGCTCCTGTTGCGTGCGTGTTGTCGAAGGTATCCTCGACTCTTGGACTGGGTCTTGTACTGGCGGTCTCGTGATGCGGTGCATCCGGTGCAGCCCCAGTTGTAATAGAATGTGCTTCCCCGGGCGTAATACCAGGTGTAATTCCTGTCAAGGACACTCCAACTTCTTGCGGTAGTACTCCAGCCCTTGATGACGATTCTCCAATCTCTGGTGATGATGACTCTTCTTCTGATGAGGATGCTCCAGCTCCCGTCGATGACGCTCCGGCTGTTGTCGATGATTTTTCCTCTTCCAGAAGGTTGTTCTCGTAGTACTGTAGCATGACCTGGACTAGAGCACAAAAACGCTCCGTCTCAGTGACAATGGCTTTCTCGGGCTTGTCCGGGACTTGCGCATGTTGGCGCTCAGTCTTCGTGACAGTAGCCTCTTTAGGCGTGTTGTTTCCGCCTAACGGTGTGCAATCCTTTTGGGTCGCGTGATTCTGTCCATATCGCGCGGATACCCTCTTTCGTTGGGGCGTTACCGTCGTGGTGTGCTCCATGGCAATGCTGGAGTTGGTGCAGAATTCTTGGCTCTCTTCGAAGGTGCAAACGCCTTGATTGGCGTCGTTGCTTGCCTGTGCTGCAGGAACTACAGCAGGCGTTTGTGAAATTAAAGGTGGGGGACACAGAGTTCCCCCTGCAGGTCTGCCAATTGAGCAGGTCTTCGGAGAGTACTCACTTTCGTTCCTTATGTAGCTTTATTCGTTTCCACCAGAGCCCGGGATAGCTTCTGAGATCGGAGGCGCGTGCCTCCGATCTAAATCCTAACTTTCCCGAATATAAACCGCCAACCTTATCATACGAAACCCATCCAAATGATCTCAAATGCGGATACTCTCAGGCCTTTCGAGGCCGTATCTTAACACTAGCCCACCCTGATGAGTCGCACATGCAGAAATATGGGAGATTCGGGGAAACTCCGGTTCTACGAACTAGACCATGAGTCGAAGATGCGGCTCCTCAAAGCCCACTCCCACACCTCCAACCGTCTGGCTATGGAGCCAGGAACACGCGAAGAAAAGCAGTAGAAAGAAAAGCAGACCCTAAAGCAAGGCAATAGTTACCCATAAAAAACCTGCCGCATGCCGCCGGCGTGGCGGGGGGGCAGAAAAGGCTCTAGAACCTGCCGCATGCCGCCGGTGTGGCGGGGGGGGGCAGGAAAGGATCTAGGGTAAACCAACCACAAAAAAGGTACTATGCGTATCAGCCGTGTCGCCCAGGGTGCGAAGAAATACGTCGTAAGAGTATATGCCCTTGTCCTCTGGGTGTTGGGTGAGCGGAAGCGGAGTGCTGCTGTCGAACTGCAAGTGGGGGTTTCCTGTCTCGAGGACAGAAAAGGTACTATGCGTATCAGCCGTGTCGCCCAGGGTGCGAAGAAATACGTCGTAAGAGTATATGCCCTTGTCCTCTGGGTGTTGGGTGAGCGGAAGCAAAGTGCTGCTGTCGAACTGCAAGTGGGGGTTTCCTGTCTCGAGGATAGTGCTTACCCCTGATTGCATTGCTTTGATGGAGGAGAAGACGTTGCGTCCCAATCCAGGTTCGAACATGGCCGAGATGCGAACAGGAACACGCTTGCCAGCCTGGTCGATGATATATCCTCAGATGGTGCCTGTTGCTGTTGCGAATACGTTCTTCCCGTTGGTCATGATGGTCTTCGGATCCTTTAGCTTCTTGTAATCCTTCATGCTTTTCCGCAGTATTGGAATCAGCTCCTTGTCCATCAGGTGGTCCGACGCGCCGCTGTCCACAAGCATCGTGAACCTGTCGCTGTTGGGGTGAAACCCTTGTTGCTGCTACCATTGGGGTGAAAACCCCTGGGGTGAAAACCCCTGTTGCCGCTACCATTGGAGTGAAACCCCTGGTGTAAAAACCTCTGTTGCCGCTACCAGCTAGCAGCCCAGGAAACGCGAATCCCTCTTCGAAACCATCGTCGAAGTTGAGGGATGGCTCTTCGTCGTCGTTGGGGCGCGTGCTCGCGCTCTGTACAGCAGAGGCAGTGTGAGCGCGTCCACTCTGCGGTGGGCGTGGCGCTCCTTTCTTGTAGAATTCCGTGTCGTTTTGCGAGGCAGTTTTGTGTACAGAACACCAATTGTGCTCAGCTCCAACGTTGGATGCTGCCTTGCCGTTTGAAGATTCCTTGTTCTTCTGCTTGTTGTGGGCGCCAGTGGACTTGCTGTCGTTGTCGTCCTTCATTTTCCGGCAGTTGCGGGCGTAGTGCCCTTGCTTTCTACAATGACTGCAAGTCGATGCCGCAGTCATGGCTACGCCACGACCAGCGATCCTGGTGTCGCTGTTGCGGGAAAGATCATCCAAGTAAAGATGGCGCATCGTGCTTTGCATCTGGTCGATGTCGAAAGTCGGGTCTCGATACATCATCATCTTGATGTCCTTGTACTCCGCCGTGAATCCTTGTACACAGATGTCCTTGAATCTGCGGTCGGAAATCATCTCGCCCATTTTCTCGAGCTCAGAGCGCGCGAGCGTCTTTTCCGTAAAGTAGGAGTCCGGATCTTCTCCTTGCTCCATGTTGGTGTTGACCAGCTTGTCCATTTTCGCCCGGATCACTTCGTCAGTGACCTTGTTGTACTTCGAAAAAAGTTCTTGTAGGGCCTCTTGTTCGTCACCGGTAGTCCCAGTCTCATCCTCGTGCTTGAGTACGAGTAGAGA
This sequence comes from Undaria pinnatifida, assembly GCA_012845835.1. Lineage (NCBI taxonomy): Eukaryota > Phaeophyceae > Laminariales > Alariaceae > Undaria > Undaria pinnatifida. Next base: position 1,257,695 of record JABAKD010000025.1, read on the forward strand.
TGCTGGTTTTTCCGTTAGTAGAAAACGTATGGCGTACAGATCTTGATTTGCTCTTTCATAAGCTGCGATTTTTTGTGCGCGAGTGCCGGTGAAGATCCCGTACCGGCCGTCGCTTCGGTCGGTCGAGGATGCCCTTTAATGAGGTTAGCGATATCGCGTCTGGATACTCAAATTACAACCGCCAATCGTTTATGCCAATCTCGAAAATCAGCCGGGCTGCGCCCATCGAACGTCCTTAGTCCTTTAATGGCGTTGGCGAATGAAGCGCTGCTGCTGTTGGATTCCCCCATGGTGATGATGAGTAGGTGCCAGAGAGCAGTTCACTCAGATGTCTTGTATGATATCAATACTTGTACAGCAGTATAGTAGCACCAGTAATCCCGCCGCACGTATGATACGAGCTGCTGTATAAAACAGCCGTTTCAAGTGCAGTAGTGGTGTTTGTGTGGAAGTCGAAGGCGTTATTATGGAGATTTCCAAAAAAAAAACTGGAAAAATTCCAAAAAAGATACAGCAGTACGCAGTTCCTCCTGATGCTGCTGCTGGTTGCTGGCTTGCACTACAAGTAGTCGCCTTGATGATAAGAGTCTCCTTTAACAGACAGCTACTCTACTGCCGGGAGTGCTTTTGATAAAGCTTGTCGCTTGGAGTTTGGCGAGTCCTTACTGAGAAGTCACGCCTTTGGCCCGCACTCTCAGTGTAGTGCGTTGGGCAGTTTTGGTCGGTCTATCACGATGATCACACGTGAAGCCTATGGCCCGCACTCAACGAGAGGTGCGTTGGGCTCGAATTTTGGTCGGTCTATCACGATGATCACACGTGACGTCCTTGAACTAGAGGTCAGAGCTCTAATAACAGACAGTAGCTTGTACCGTCGAGAGTTGCCTCTGTACCGCTGTTGCTCAGAACGACCCGCTTATTTGGAGTCGAGGCACCGTACAGCAGTTAGTTGTATACTCGAGTATATCGAGGTTTTGTTAAAAATACATACTATAGTTTTTCCATGTACTTTTTCGAACGCACACTGGTGAGGGTCCTTCCAACGCACACTGTGTCGGGCCCGGGGGGGGGGGTTCGGGGGGGGGCGCGTCGCCCCCCCCCGACACTGCTACTAGCATCCAAGCACCGTTCGGCTGCCCTGCCAACCCAGTGCTGGTGGTGCATTTTGGGACACACACACGAACACCAACACACTCTACACTGCTAGTAGTAGCATACAAGCACCCTTCGGCTGGCCTGCCAACCCAGCGCTGGTGGTGCATTTTGGGACACACACACGAACACCAACACACTCTACACTGCTAGTAGTAGCATACAACCACCCTTCGGCTGGCCTGCCAACCCAGCGCTGGTGGTGCATGCGCTTGAACGTTTGCGCCTCTGCTGTTCGATCCTGCTACATCACGATGCGGGACAACAAAAAAAAAAACAACACAACACAAACACATTTCACTTCGTTGTGCCCTGGGCTGCGGACAAAAAAATCCCTTCCCAAAAACCCCTCCTCGTCCTTACAAAACCATAAAATTCAAACGGCTGCGATTCAAATCAAACGGCGTGACGAACTACACCCTCGCACGCAAACAACCACCTCGTGGGTGCATTTTGGGACACACACACAAACACCAACACACTCTACACTGCTAGTAGTAGCATACAACCACCCTTCGGCTGGCCTGCCAACCCAGCGCTGGTGGTGCATGCGCTTGAACGTGTGCGCCTCTGCTGTTCGATCCTGCTACATCACGATGCGGGACAACAAAAAAAAAAACAACACAACACACAAACATTTCACTTCGTTGTGCCCTGGGCTGCGGACAAAAAAATCCCTTCCCAAAAAACCCTCCTCGTCCTTACAAAACCATAAAATTCAAACGGCTGCGATTCAAATCAAACGGCGTGACGAACTACACCCTCGCGCGCAAACAACCACCTCGTGGGTGCATTTTGGGACACACACACGAACACCAACACACTCTACACTGCTAGTAGTAGCATACAAGCACCCTTCGGCTGGCCTGCCAACCCAGCGCTGGTGGTCTCCGGAGCGTGCTGTGGGTGTCTGCTATGAGCCCCTTCGCTCGTTCTACGCTCCTCTGCGGCTGCGTGTTCTTCGCCCTCTTCAAACGTCACGGCGTACCACCACCTGGTGCTGCGTTTGAATCTCTGCACAACATGCAGCGGAACGTCCTTACAGCAGAGCGGTATCTTGACGACTGGGGAGACCAACTGTTCCAATACACATTTGCAGGGCTCTCTCTGCCTCATCGCTTGGAGTTCGTCCTACATCCTTCCGCCTTGCGAGGGCAACAACAATCCATTCAGCAATTGCACTGCCCGAATGGCCTCGTTCTACAGCGCCGGAACACTCGCACTGTTCCGTGCAGGGGGGATGGCAACTGCGGCTGGCACTCTCTGCTCAACGGGAACTGCACCTTCTTGGGACAGGTATGTACACGGCATTGCTTATACGCTACGCACTCAGCATGGTCACAGCTGTGTTTGTATGTACAGCGGCGTGCACACCGCTCTCGCCGCGTGTGTAGAGTACGTACATGTGTAGCGCAGCAGTACTCCCGTGTGTTTGCGTTTGTAGCATACCCGTACGTCTTCGAACCTGCTAAAGTCTACTACCTCACCTTCCACCAGCGTTCCTGCGGTGCAAATGCGTTCCGTCACCTGTGTATCCATCATCTCCTATGTATGTAGGCGTCTCCAGCTACGTGTGTGCGTCCTGTGCTTGCGTTTGTAGCGTACGCGTGCGTGTTCGAAACTGTTCGAACCCGCCATACTACCTCACCTTCCACCGGCGTTCCTGGGGTGCAAATCCCTTCCGTCGCCTGTTTATGCGTCATGTCCTATGTGTGTAGGCGTCTCCAGCTACGTCTGGGCGTCCTGTAACAATGGTTCTTGTCTTTCAGCACGTTACATCCTACACCTGCGTACAACGTAACCCATGCGCACATTGTCCTCACACCATGCGGCCTTGCCCGCCGAATTCTGCTGTTACCTTTACAGGGGACTAAATACGAGCATCCTCTCGGCGACATTCTCCGCCTCAAAAATGAAATCGCCAACTTCATCGTGCTTCACGTGACCGCCGTTCTGCAGGGGAGTTGCCGTCAGCGGAGCGTACATAGTGAAACAGTGGCCGCTCATGGTCGCCGCTTGTATGACCATACATAGGGTACAGGGTGTTGGGTTCGAGCGGGTTGCCGTGTGGATTCCGAGTAGAGGATTCTTCGCCCAGGGCCAGGGGTACACCGCTGTATCTAGGGGTAAAACTCTTGGGGGCCTATTCATAGTCTTGCCGAGTGCTGTATTGCGCGACAGAGGCGCCGCCCGCGATTTCATGAAGGACGCCTTCCACCCCCCAATGGACGCCATCAACGCGCTCGCGGAACTGCGCCGAAAAGCGCCAGCGACAGTAACCATCGACACGCGGGGGAGAAGAGTGGCGTACGCCACCCTATGGGACGCACGGGAAGCGTATGACGCCCCCGACGGTTGGAGAGGGCTTTGGCCTCGGGACGTTCACAGTAGTGGCCATGGATTGCAGGGGGTCTACAACGTAAACTAAGTTTGGTCAAGCGAACCACGTCTGTAGCGATGGACATTCCACCAGTCAAGTGTGACAAAACATTCCGCCACTCCCGACCATCGTCAAGTGACTTCTCGCGCGGTCAAATGTGATACAACATTCCGCCACTTCCGACGATCGCCAAGTGCCTTCTCGCGCAGCGAGTCACCAGTCATGTGTGACAAAAAACTTCTCCTCTTTACACCAAAAAGCACTTGACGAAACATGTATTGTTGTCGCTGCAACACATCTAAGCAATTATTCACGCAAAATCGTACCCACGCCATGAACTACAATACGTCAACTTTTAGCGTAAGAAAACCAATAGCCCGACGAAATCGAAACTTCAGACCTGTTGAGAGAGGGTATCGCCAGTAGTGAAATAATTATACTTGAAATTTCAAGAGTTACACCACAAGAATAGATAACCCGCCTCTAAATTACAAATTACTAGCGTACCCCACACAACCATTATTTTTTTAGAGTCCTTGACGATGCTAAAATGGGTCCCGTGCGCGTAGATGGTTGATTTGGTACAACCTGTGATGTGGTTGCGTTCTATACCTCTGGGTACCTCGATCACAGCTCTGGCATCCATTGCTCTGATTGAGTGCGTAGGGTCCTCTAGATATGCTCACTCACTCACCGCGCGTTTCCAATGAAGTACTTGTAGTACTGCGTCTGATGCTTCTCGTTGTACTCGTAGAGATATAGAAGCTCCCGTAAGCAGCAGTAGATTTCTTGATCAGCCGTCCTCAAGCGATGATGACGATCGTGAATCCGTGGCTTAGCTCTCCTCGTTTACGCGTGCGAGGCTCATAACCTGTTGATTCTTAAATGAAGCTCTCGAGGCTATTACCTATTGATAGCTGCTTGATGCGTTGACGCGAGACAAGACCGATAACCTGTTGATTTTAAACTGTTGAACTTAGGTGGCATGTGGCGTGTAGCAGCTCTCTTGGCTGGTGCACGCTCGTACGATCGCTTTCGGGTGACCCGAAGAAGACACAGCCTATATATACGATTTGAGGCAAGCGAAGGCCACGGTTAGGTGAGCCTGTAAGAGCAGAGAGCTCGAGCAGAGAAGATGTTGTTCGGTGACCCCAGGCCGATATGTTGATTGATGATTTAGTTATGAGAGCTGATGGTGAGCAAAGAGGAGTGATCGAGGTGGGCCTGGCCATTACCTGATCGAGACGGCACAATGCGTATTGTACGGACAGATGTACCCTACGGGTAGATATCTGATCTACCTACAGCAACGTTTCCTGAGGCTTGCTCGTGGTCTACCGTACCTATGGCAATGTTCCCTGAGGTTTGCTTCTGGGAGCTTACCTACGTCAACGTCCCGACCGTTAACCTAAAATCATGTTCCATGAATGTTGCTCCGGGTACTTTATTTCGCCGCATTTTTTCGTACTAACATTACTCGTACGTTCTACATGTACCAGCTTTTGGATATCACTAAACAGCAAGCTGCTGTGCATCATGTATCCAAGATATTGCTGCTGCGACTTGTGCTTGCTACGAGCTGCATCGATAAACGACAACACTCAGACTTATTCTAGCTGTCTGTTGTACGAACAACTCGCAATGTATACCAGATGACTTTTAAGTGTTATCAAGTAACGACATGATGGTTACTGACAAGTAGCATCTCTAATAATATATTCACCTTAACCACATTTACAAAAAATGAAAAAAGCAACATGAAAAGTGAAGAATTGAAAACAAACATATTGGGGTAATAAAAAATTCAGAGATGATACAAATAAAAACATTTTAACAAATCCAAATCTTAAATTTGTACACGATAAAGAATAAAATAAAAAAATGAGGAAGTATTTAAATGAATATTTCAATAGATAGGTAACTATAATTCTGATCAAAAAAATATTTCATCAATATGAATATATATAAAAAAAAATGAGTGAAAATAACCAAAAAAAAAATGTTTATAAATCATATTAAAAAGAAACAAGAAAAAACATGATATTCGTGAAACGAAGAACAAAACCTTTACTTTGAAGAAGAACAAGGATATCCAACAAAAAAAGCCGATCGGATCTTGATGAATGGTGGATACCGCTATATCATTCTGCTTGTATCATATGATATCGCACAGCAAAACGAAAAAATAAGAACAACAGAACAAGATACCAGGTACCTTGCACATGATTTTGGGCTCGAACGCACTGCTCGCTACGTCGCTGATAAAGCGGTATGTCCTCACTCTCCCAAGCACACTCTCCGCGAACCCGACTGCTTGGCGACGCTCCTCACGCTTTCGTTGAGGGTGGAGGGGATTGGTGTTTCCTCGTCTGTCTATATGGAATCTCTATTATGATGGTGAGACAAAATATTCCAGAACGAAATATTAAAAAACACTTTCATCCAGTAGCAGCAGATAGCAGCGGAAGCAGCAACAGGGCAGTACCCGTATTAGCACAGCAGCACAGCAGCGAAAACATCAGCAGTACCAAGTAACAGCAGCCGCAGTACAAGTTAAAGCCGAAGCCACAGAAGCAGATGTAGTAGCATGCCTCCCGGCGTTCATTGCTCTCTCATAGCTCGCGCATGGAAGTCTGAAGATGGGTTTGACCTCATGATATATATCCGTTCTGCAAGCGAGGCATAGGCTTTTTCATGCGCGTGGCAAGCGGGACAGTCCGTTATTTGAGATATTACGCAACGGGCCAGGCAGAGAGCAAACACAGCAGCAGCAGCAGCAGCAGCAGCAGCAGCAGCAGCAACAGCAACAACAACAGTTAACAGCAGAAGCACCAGGGGCACGTAGGCTGAATGGCTCGGTGGCTGTGTTATACTCAGCGTTTCGTATGATTTCATCCCAAATCAACAGTAAAATAGACGTGTATCTGTCCATGTGACGACGCTGTATATCGTACCTACTGCACGGAAGAGAGAGGTGTGCCCGAAAGAATTGTTGGTAGTCATGCCGATCGCCATCAAACAAGTCCGTGTGGATTTGCTCGCTTTCTATTTACGGAATCGACAAGAGCTACAACATGCAGCGCCTGTTTTTTTATGCAAGATATGGCCGAGACCGTTTTGACACAAAAGTGACAAAAATAATCGATTCTTCACTGAAAAGGCATCAACCGATGGTAGGCAACCGCCATGAACGTTAGAAATGATACGAGATAAAATAAAGAGTCCACCAATTTATATCAATCCTCTCCTCTTTCGAGCTCGTGTCTCCTCTTCTTCGGGTTTCTCCTATGCCCTGAAATTCTTATTCTTCTCCAAGAGTTTTGTTCTTCGTTTCACGAATATCATGTTGAAAGTAACTACCTGTTTAATAACATAAAAAAATATTAAAAATAATCAAAAGCAAAAAATATATTATACCAAAAAAAAAAAACAGAAATATTTTGGTTTCATTTTTTTGGAAAAATGAATGAATGAATCAAAAAATATATATAATATACATAATAATAATCTTTTCAATGGAAAAAAAAATATTTAAACGAATGAATAAACAAGTAAGTAAAAAAAAAAAAATACAAAAAAAAAATTATCACAAAAAATGATTGTTCAAAAAATGAAAAAGTCAATAAATAAAAGAATAAATAAAACAAATAAATATATATAATAAAATAAATAAAAAATTGAATAAAAAAAAAAAAGAAGAAAATGAACAAATGATTTTGATAATATACAAATAAATTCGAAAATATATAAAAAATGAATAAACAAAAAAAATTACTGAAGAAATAAATCAGTAAATAAATTTGAAAAAAAAAATAGTATTAAAATAGATATATTCGAAAATATATATAAAAAATTATAAATAAATGGGAGTTTCGGATCGGAGCTCTAAAGAGCCAGAAACAAGGAATATATTTAGGAATAAGGGCCACCAACACCCCGCCTTGGAGTTTTCCCGAGAAGTGTAATAACGGCGGAATCTTCAGGACGAAAATCCGGCCCGAGGAACAGGTGGTACAAACCGTGCCGCATAATAAATCGATACGGGCCTCCCACTACAACACATACATACACGGTGGGTTCAGGTGCTAGCTGTGTCGATGCGCGCCTTTTTTTCCCCCTTTCGCGGTGCGATCTCTGTATGTCGCAACCAATTTCTGTAACCCCAAGACGGCTAATGCTGCAATACGTACACATCCTGCCGCCCCCTTCCCCGGTCCGTCCGTCTCCGTGTTCAGGCAACAACATTTTTTGGCATGTGCGAAGGTCGTTTTTGTTGTGCGCACAACAAGACAGTCGTGATCTGCGCGTATCGCCAACACTGTGCTGCACGTAGAACAACCCGAGGTAGGATGAATGTAGTACGGTTGCCATATATATGTTACCTCCTGTGCGAGGTACAAGTAAGTCCACTTTCTTGATTTGTCACCGTGATGCTGCTGTGCGGCGGTTCTACATACACATACATGTAGACTACTAGTGGCCTGGGGATCGTGAAATTTGATTTTTTCTGTGCTTCTTTTTTTTGAAGGGCACAGCAAAAAGCGGGGCACCTTTGCGACGCGGGTAGAGGCGTCTAGTCTACAACCACACACGAGCGGCCCCACCGAGACACCTAGCAGATTATTCCTATAAGCCTACTGCTGTTGTCTTTCCTGTGTGTGGTTGTGTGTGCACTCGAGACATAAAACTGAGAGAGGAGCGGCATGTATGTATGTGTTTCACAAAAAAAAAAACAGAACGAAGAGAACCCCCTCTCTCTCTGTCACCCTTCTGCGCGAGCACCAACCAGGTCATCATGGAGTGTGTTCCACTTCTTGCTGACCCTCGTCTTCTTCAGCTTCGGCTCAGTCGGCTGGGCCGCGGCTGCTACCTGCTTGCCGAGTACCGCGGTGACTGCTTCCACCTCCACGTCATCATCGGACTGCTGCTCCTCTCCTCCCCTCCTCTCAACCTCGTCCGCGTGCCGCTCGCCAAACTCCCTAAACCCCACACAGCCCGTGGACCGGGTCGCCTGCTGACCCCCGGCCCCAGCCTCTCTAGCCTTTTGGCTAGGATTGCGTGCTCTACCAATGGCGCGCATGATGTTTTTTGCAGCAGCCCGTGTCTGGCGCGGTAAATCTGGAGAGCGAAAAGAACTCCAAGATTTAGCGCGCACTCACGCAGCGTATTTCTAAAAATTACGCTGTTGACTCTTTAGGACTACGGGACTGTCAACTATTTACAGATTTAGGCCGGGCTAATGCCTAATTATTGTTCCTTTTTATTGGTAGGTTTTGAGGACTCCGAGACTGTCTAAATACGAGAAAAATATATATATATATGAATAAAACAAGAAAAAAAAAATTATATATATAGGTATAATACTTGAAAGTGTGGTGAGCTAAAGCCGAATTTTTCCCTATCCGCCGAAGACTAAAAAAAATGAAATAAAATGAAATAAAAATATATATAAAATCAAAAGAAAAATAGGGAAAAAAAAAAAAATTAAAAAAAATAAAAAATTGACAAAATTGAAAATATACAAAAAAAAAATAAACAAAAAAAAGTAAGTATATCTATACATGAAAAGAAAAAACAAAACAAAAAATACTAAATAAATAAAAAAAAAAAAACCTATATTAAAACTAAAAGAATCAAATATGAATTAAAAATGGTTCAAATAGAATATCGAAAAAAAAAATAATACAATAATTAAATTGTAAAAAAAAAATTAAAATTAACAAATAAATTAGGGAAAAAATAAACAAATACAAAATAAATATATATATATATATGAATAAAAAAAATTTGATAAATAAATAATATAAATAAATAAATAATACAAACAAAAAAATCGTATATATATAATGAAAAAAATGAATAAATTTAAGGGTTTGTACTCAAGAACACCGCAGGGAGGTGCGAATCTCCAACGCTGTGCGTACACGCGTTCCTCTTAGGCAACGGCCGCAGAATGTGGGCGGTGTTGACGATCACCGGACGAGTAGACGTGCTCGGTAAAGAGACAGAATCTCAGGTTGAGATGGGGACAGTAGGAAGACTTAGTGTGAGAGGTAGGTGTGCGAGGGTGCACCCTCGCACTCCTCTCGGACGAAAGTCAGGGGCAACGAGCTGAGGAAGCGTCTGGGAAGACGTCTTGAGGTTCCTCGGGATGTTGTACCCTTCCTTGTGGCTCGGAGTGTGAGTGAGGACGACATCGCTCCGAGAGACGATATTTCTAGGAGAACGTGCGGAACGTTCCTGAAGGGTTTAGAACTTGTGTTCAGACGCAAGTAGGCAGATTGGGTTCAGAGCATTGTGACCCACATTACCCCCCAGTTTGGATGGTGTTAGAGCGCTCACTCCATCAAAATTACAGAGCAAAATGGGAACACAGGCTCTGGTAATCCAACCTTCCTAAGACGCTATTTCGAAGAGTCTCCTCAAAATCTTCGAAAGTATGAACGACGTAGTACCGAAACGGTTCCGGGAATACTTGTAGTAAACCAGAGTATTGTTCAGGATCGAATAACGGAGGAGTAATGACAATTGTGCTTAGCCAAACACAGCATTGCTGCGGCCTGCAGGACAAGTGGCTAGCACGGAAAATATACGCAAAGCGTATTGAAAGCGTCGCGCGAAAGACGTTTTGACGTATCCTGAGTGTGCTATGCAACATTGACGCATCATGGCCAGATAAAAATTGATGCGATCGGAAGCACTGACGAACGAAAATTCATGGCGAAAAGCAAAGCAGCCATATGAGTAGGCCGATGCTAGGTGACGGCATGTATGTAGCCAGAAGTCAGACGGAAGTTTGTTGCCTTTCTGGAGGTTGAAAAGAAACTAAACCTCGCAGAAAAATGCACCCTGCAACAAACATGCGTCTCATATATATCCAATCACCCGGGCTTTTAAAAGCATTCCGGTGGAAAAAGACTGGGCGTGGATGCCCGTGGAGCCAGTAGACAAGAAATAGTGTTTGCTCGTTTATTATGAATTTCCTCTCGACTAGCTCGGATCTTGTCCGACCCCCCTGGGGCTGAAAGCCACTCCGAAAAAAAAAACGAGTAGTCAATTAATCATCTGGGTCTCGTGGAGACCAAGTGCCAACAGGCGACGTAAACGATGCAACACAAAGGCGACTAAAAGGCTATTCCACTCGGATTTCTGGCAAGCAAAGCTCCATATTGCTTAGAGTACACAAATTGATACCGGTTCCAAAGGTCGTGCGAGGACACAAGGGCGCGTAACGACGCGGGGAGTCAACTGGCGTACGACAGATGCTATTGTACCTCACTAAGAAGTCAATAGAAAAAAATAAACATACATGATCAGTGGTTATGCTTCGAAAACAAGATAACCACGGGCACGCGTGCGCGGTACTTCGCACGGAGGACAAAAGACAAACGAAAATCAAAGGAAGCCATGAAGGGCTGCCGGCTACAAGGAAATACTAAAACACGTGGGCGCCGGGCATCGGTTGTTGCAAAACCGGCGCGATCAAATCACAAAGGAAAAAACATATATATGACAACGCGCGTATACATGCCCTACGTGTTACCTTCGTCGCGATCCGATCTAGAATAGGTTCGCTTCTTCTTCCCGGGAGGGTCGAAAGCCAAAGGATTTCGTGACAGAATTACAGCACGGTAAGATTCGATCATCTCCTTGCATTGAGGAAGAGTGCTGTAGTGACGCCATACACCACATTGTGGTGGTTGACCTTCAAGTTTGAGGTGGTATTGGAAATTCTCCACCGACGCTGCACCTATCCCCCGCTTATGACCATCGATTGCTTCGATGACATACGGGCCGATAGTGACGGTGTGCACTGAGCCATCAAGATCAGGGACGGGTAGGGTGGTTCCGAGAAACACATCATCGAGTGCCTCAAAGTCAGGGGCAGGTGATGACTTGGGTTTGACGAATTGTTTCATCCGACCTAAGTGGACCGTAACTTCGGCCGGGTCGTTTGGTTTTGATACACGATAAATAACAGGGGAGAGCTGAGCTCTGACGGTATACGGGCCATGCCAAGGGCTAACGAGCTTGGGGTTTGGTCCGTCAGTTTCGTGGTACGGGCGATGCAGTAATACTTTGTCGCCCACTTTAAAACTGGGGAAAGACAATTTTTCGTTTCGACGGCTTGCTTGTCTGCTCGTTCTTGCAAATTGCGACGGGCTAACTCGTACGCGAGATGCAAGTTTTCTACTGTGCGACGTGAGTAGTCGAGTTTATTTTGTGGTGTATCAGTAGAAGGAACTCCGAGAATGAGTTCGACGGGGAGAGTAGCCGTACGCCCAAACACAAGATAGTGGGGAGTCTCCTCCAACGTTTTGGAGTATGCCGTGTTGTGCGCAAGCTGGACAAACGGTAGCAGTTCCGCCCAATTATCGCAAGCCAAGTTACTGTACATGGCAAGCATATTGTGAACGGTGCTGTGGACACGCTCGAGAACAGAGTTCCCTTGCGGACGATAAGCGGCGGTACGTGTTTTCTTGTACCCAAAGACAGACTGCAATTCTTTCACGAGTTGGTTTTGAAACTCCTTCCCTTGATCGGAATGCAGGGTTTCTGGTGGGCCGAACACTGAGAAGACGCGGTCAATAAGATGACGAACCACCACCGCAGCTTCCTTAGACTTGACAGGAATCAGAATGAGGAAACGCGTGAGGTGATCGATGACAGACAGGATAAATCGATTACCTTCTGACTTAGATTTGTATTCGACGAGATCCACCGCAACAACTTGAAACGGTCTGGTGACCGGTCGGTGCCCGGTAGGCAGCATAGGTGATCGGTGAGACGTTTTGCGGCGTTGACAAGGAAGACAGCTTTTAACATGTTCGGCAACGTCAGAGTGCATCGTGGGCCACCAATAACGATCACGAACTTTGTCGAAGGTACCTTTAAAGGCTAGGTGACCACCTGACGATGGGAGGTCATGGCAAGCGTTGATTACAAGTTTTCTCAGCGATTTCGGCACCACTAGCTGGTCACGAAAGGTGTCTCGCCTACGTAGGTGGGCAGGGACGTAAGACCGGCAAAGCAAACCTTCGTGGATGAAGAATTTACTCATGCTGGACTTTGATTGCTGGTGTGGGACGCGAGCCTTAGTAGGATTGGCTAGGTAGTCAAAGTACTGAAAAAATTATTTCCACTGATGAGCAAGCAACTTCGCAGCATCGACGACGGGGAAGACAGATATGGCCCTAGCAAATGATTCGCGATCGCTTTCGACGGGTACTATCTCGTCTAAGTTGCCAGTGGACAGTTCGTAATCACGAGGGTTGGGGGGATGAAAAGGCTGATCATCGGGGACGTTACGACAGATAGCTGCAAGTTGCGGTTCGGATGGAAGTGGTTTTCCATTCACCTCGCTAAAAATACGCGATAGCGTATCCGGTACAACGTTAAGTTTTCCCAGAACGTGTTTGACGGTGAAATCGTAATTTTGAAGACAAATTGCCCAACGGGTGAGCATATTGGACGTGTCTTGCATGTGGTACAAGTACGTGAGAGCTTGGTGGTCGGTACAACACGTAAAGTGTCGGCCCCATAGATACGGACGCCAATGGGTCAGAGCCCATACGACAGCAAGGCATTCTTTCATCGTAGGGCTATAGTGGCTTTGGCTACGAGAAAAACGCTTGCTATAGTACGCGACAATATCCAGCTCTTTGCCATCGGTGCTGCCCTTGGACGGTTGGGCTAGGAAAGCACCTACACCTTGCTCGGAAGCGTCGGTGTGAACAACGAAATCTCTTGAAAAATCGGGAAAGTGAAGGACGGGGGCTTCGGGTAAAGCATCTTTGAGTTTCTGGAATGCGGCATCTTGTGCCGGACCCCAGGCCTTTTTAAAACTCGTGCATTTGATAAAGCTCTTTCGAGTCAGTTCTACAAGCGGTGCCGTAAGGTCAGAAAAATCTTTGACAAACCGGCGGACGAAATTCGCCATGCCCAGAACAGAACGTAAGTCTTAAATGGATTTGGGCGTGGGCAGGTCGTGAATCGCATCGATGCCGTCGGTACTGACGGAAATCCCTTTCGCGGAAATGACATGACCGAGATAGTTGACTTCTTTCTGCCCAAATTGAATTTTGGACGGTTTAAGTGTCAAGCCTGCCGCATGCAAAGCTGCGAACATTTTCTCGAGAGAGACGAGGTGGCTTTCGAACGTGTGATTGATACAAATCAAATCGTCCATGTACGAAAGGATACCGGAGTCAGGGCCAAGGTGGCCTAGAGCTAAAGACATTAGGTGTTGAAACAGCCATGGTGCATTCGCTACTCCAAAAGGCATGCGCTTAAAACAGTACTTGCCTCTCGGTGTCACGAAGGCGGTGCGGTCGACGTGCCCCTCGGCCACAGGTAGCTGCCAGAACGCACTGAGGATGTCGGCGACCGAAATGTAGAGGGCGTCTCCGACGGCATCCAGGCAGGACTCGAGGTTAGGCATGGGCCAGCTCTTGCGAATGATGTGGCGGTTGAGGGTATGGCGGTAATCAACACAGAAACGGGGGCTGCCGTTGCTTTTGGCGACGATAGTACAAGGGCTACCCCACGGACTTGGTCGTTCCTCTCAATTATTCCCCATTCCAACATCTCGTTGACACATTTGTCAATTACTTCAGAGGTGCGAGGGTTGGGACGGTATGGGGGACGATCGACAGGACGGGTGCCTTCCGGCACGGGGAACGTTGCTTCGGCGATTGTACAACGTTCTAATTCGGACATTGACAGAGAGAAAACGGGACGATATTTAGCGCATAAGTCAAGGACAGCATCCTTCTGCTCCACGGTAAACGTGGAACTGGCGAATGCTTTAGACAGAGGACCTTCAAGGTCAGACCTGGCGCGGCGAACATCCTCGTCAGAGACGGGGGTGTGCGCGACGGCGTTGATATTTAATTGGTCAGGGGTGACTACAGACGCTGTGTACAAATTGCCAAGATGCAAGCCTGGTAAAAGGCAGACACTATCGCCAGATGGGTTACATATTTGTACGACGACAGAGCCATCAGAAGCACTCCACGTAGATAAAGTACGGGCGACGAGAATATTCTTGAAAGGTTCAAGTGTTGCGTCATCGGAAAAATCTTTCTCGGTTATAATGCGAGGTTCGACAACAACAGTGCAGTCTTCTGGCGGTGGACAATCAGTGTAAGCAACAGCAAGGCTTTCCCATTCCGGTTTGAGATTAACTCTCTCACACAGAGAGACAGGAATGGCATCAGCATCGTGATGTACAACGGCCACCGACATGTTTTGAGTGTGGCTCGCCGGGGAAGGATTGCTAGTACTGGACGACGGGATGGAGTCACGAATGCGATGAACAGCTGGTATCGTTGAACCAGTAGACGAAAATGACAAAGTTTGATTTTTCCAATCTAGGCGCGCTCCGAAGTCGGACATGACACTATTATCGAGGAGCATAAGATCGGGGCCCAAAGAGGGGACGACTAGCGCAGTCACCGTGCGGGTGAGCTCGCTGAGGGTTAAAGGAAAATCAATAAACCCGACGACATTGATTGGCTCGCCATTTGCAGCGCGGAGCGCAACAGCGGCTGGGGGGACGGGATTAAGAGGAATAACTCGCAGGGTGGGATGAGACCGTACCCACGCGAGAGAAACAACCGGCACATTGGTAGCCGTGTCCACCGTGATGTTATTCACGGGGACGTCGTCGACAGAGCCGGCGATGCGGACTCGTCGAGACGAGAAAGACAAAGAAAAGTCGATGGTTTTGTGCGCCAGCCTTGAGCTGTACCACACGTGGTCTGAATTATGTTTTATTTCGGGGAAACTTTTCCCTTCCACATCCCGAAAACGTACACCAAAGCGCGCAGGCGCTGTACATCTACTTGGACGCATACCTTGACTCGCACTCGGGGACGCGAATACAGTAACTGGGGAATCAGGGACACCATTATCACAACTCAAGCTTCGCTTGCGCGATGAACGCTGACTCTTAACCTCCTCTACTTCAGCCTGACGGGGAGGGACGACACGTAATTCAGACACACTTGCCACACGAAACAGCTTATTTGCTGCGCCGTGAGAACGGGCACGGTACCTAGGCACGACATAACTACGATGACGGACGGGGACACGGGGGACGATAAACTCAGGGGAAAAAGCGGCTACCGACGACGTGGAGAGTTTCCTCTTCACGCCTTTCCTGGCTACACCAGAAGACGACCCTACTGTTTCAGGCGCTACAACAGCAGGGCACCCCTAGTTGTCGTCGTCGTCTGGGGCAGGGGCTTTCTTGGAGCGCTTACCTCCGCCATTGCCACCGCCGCCGCCCTTGTTGCGCTTGCTGGTTGCGCGCGCCCTGCGTGCGTTACGCTCCTCGCGTTGCCGCGTCCAGCACTCCTCGAGCCAGTGTCCCACCTTGCTCTTGCACGTCGGGTGCGTGCACTTGGGACGCTCCTTGTCGGTCCTGGCTCCTTTGCGAAATTTGTCACCCATGGGGGACTTGCCCTTGAAAGACTTGCCTTTGGGCCCACTCGAGGTAGCCCCTCCAGAGCCAGAACCTCCGGAGCTGGAGCCTGCTTTGCCGGACGCAGCCCGCAGCGAGATTGCATCATACTGCTGGGCGATAGCGGTGCGGTTCGGGACGGTAGTAAAGGACGTGGCACTGACGTGAGCATTGATGCGACTGGTGTTAGAGCCAGTGAGGTTCGCGGCCTCAAGGCGACGGAGCTGAGCAACGGCTTCAGACATTGCCTTGGGGTGTTGTTCTTGACTAGCAAGAAGCCTGATCCCCGGTACTACACCGTTGCGGAATAGTACGACGGACAGAGCAGCGTACGGCGAACGCCCCGGGGTTACACGCTGGACCCACGCTTCAAAACGAGTACACTCTGATTGAACGCGGAGGGCATACGACGCGACGGTTTCACCAGGGTCCATTTTGAACTCGGCGAGACGAAGGGCAGAGTCCTCTACTGAGTTAGAGGGCATGAGACAGGCGAGCAGTGCAGTTTTCCTTTCCGACCAGTTCTTCGGCGCAGTGTGCGAACCCGGTGCGTCAGTGATTTCTGTGGATACAGCAGGGTTGTGCCAGTTGAGACTGCCGTCCATTATGTGCTGGTACAACGTGAGAACTGGTCCATCACAGATTAGTGATATGTGCTCGAATGCAACCTCGTCGGAGAGTTTGACTAACTCAGCATCAGACACCCCAGTAAATGTTCCTGCTTCGACGAGAAAAGTGCAGACGAGACGGTACTGCTGTATAACCGAAATGACATCGACGTCAGCAGAGCCGGTAAGACGCGGAACCTGCTTGACGTCCTGTGACGTGATAACTACACGCTTAGACTTAGGCGACAAAACTTCAGCGAATGTCTGCGCAAGTGACGGGACGGAGGTCTCCTGCTGCTGTACAGAAACAGCAGGAGACGACGACTTAGATTCAAAGCTAGCCAGGCTTACCAGACGACTCATCAACTCCATCGTTTGTGGAGACAGCTCCGCAATCTCGCCAGAGTCTAGCTTGGCGATATCCTTGTTGACTATGCACTGGAGCAGGTTGACTGTGGAGTCTATGTTCGACGGACCAGAAAGAAGCGGAGTGATGTTGGTTTGGTGGAAGCCCGAAGCTCCTACGGCGTTGTCGCTGTCGACGTCCATGGCGCTCGCGGGGGAAGATCCGTCCGCGGTAGCCTCGGCAGCAGCGCCGTCGCTGGTTGTGGCGGCGCCGTCGCCATCGGGCTCCACGGGGTTATCACCAGCGGCGCCGTTGGTGGTGACCACAACAGTCCCGTCGGCGGGGGTAGCGGGCTGTTGGTCCCGGTTGTCGACGTTTTCTCCGTAGCTATCGGACATGGCTGAGGTGAACTCGAGAAAGGCTCAATCCAAAAGACTGCCGTCTGAACGCCAATAAGGGATTGTACTCAAGAACACCGCAGGGAGTTGCGAATCTCCAACGCTGTGCGTAAACGCGTTCCTCTTAGGCAACGGCCGCAGAATGTGGGCGGTGTTGACGATCACCGGACGAGTAGACGTGCTCGGTAAAGAGACAGAATCTCAGGTTGAGATGGGGACAGTAGGAAGTGTGAGAGGTGTGCGAGGGTGCACCCTCGCACTCCTCTCGGACGAAAGTCAGGGGCAACGAGCTGAGGAAGCGTCTGGGAAGACGTCTTGAGGTTCCTCGGGATGTTGTACCCTTCCTTGTGGCTCGGAGTGTGAGTGAGGACGACATCGCTCCGAGAGACGATCTTTCTAGGAGAACGTGCGGAACGTTCCTGAAGGTTCTAGAATTTGTGTTCAGACGCAAGTAGGCAGATTGGGTTCAGAGCATTGTGACCCACAAATAAATGAATAAATAAATAGTTATGAGTGATTGGGGTAACCCAGGTTCGACTCGCAATTTGCAACTATCTCTCTTCTTGCTCTTCGTAGCGTGAAGGACACGCCAGGTTGGAGCAAGGTTCGACGGCGAACCAAGCGACGACGGTAACGATAGAAGTACCTTGAGGCAGCAAAAGGTGCTTCGCAGGCAAGACAGAGAGTCGACAGAGATTACTTGTAATCGGGAGACGTAATTACCCGCCTCTCTGTCATCAGAATCTACGGAGACTCCACGACCACTTCTAGTACAACAAGACACGATATTCAATACCTCTGGAACGGCTACCGTTCATACAAATCTTAACGAGAAGATCCGTCTACGTAACGGTAGAAAGTGTACCTGCGACCCATAGTTATATGAATATATAAAAAACGAATAAAAAAAAAATCAAAATAAATAAAAAAAAAAAAATGAAAAAATGAAATAATAAATAAAATAATAGACGAAAAAAATATATATAAACAAACATAAAAATAAATAAAGGAATCAATAAAAAATATTTACTTCGAAGTATATAAGTAAATTAATAAAGAAGTAAATAATAACTTAAATATATATATATATATAAATGTAAAAGTGCATAAATGAATACATAAATAAATCAATAAATATATCAAAGTAAATACATAAACATATATAAAATAATTCCTTGAATATAGAGCCATTCCTTGGTGTCATGGACTTTGGTCCGGAGTTTTTTGTCTCGGCCAAAGTATGCGATTCGCGGAACTGGAATTCTCGGTCGAATATGGCTTGGTTCTAGCGCCGCCTTCGGGGGGCGGCTCCAACGCCCCTCGCCCTACCGTGTCCGTTCCGCACATCGACGTGAACGCGGACGGGCGCCGAGCGAGACGAGCGAGCGTCGAGGAGGAATTTTGGAAAAACTGTTGAATCTTAATGGCTGCAACGCCTGAATGATTTACAAATTCGCATCATTTCCAAACGGTACGTGATAATGTTTGGAATTTTGCGGTGGCATACTCTCGAGCGTTAGATTCTTTTTTGTACTTTTTTACTAGTTCGTTTGGTTTCTTCCTCGTCATTTTATTGCTTTTGTTTTTGCTCGTTTTGCCAGCTGGAAATTCAATTTTTTAGTGTGGGTTCACCTAAAACGTGACACAACTTACTGACGATATCCAACAATTCGTGACACAAATTAATTACCGACGGCAAGACGTTTCGTGACAAAACAACTCCCAAATCGTGATACTTTCACGTAACAGAATTTCGAGACAAAACGAAGCAGGTAGAGCCGTCTCGTCGGCCTTGGCCCTGGCTTTAGCACGGCCGCTGACACTCCAGCCAGCCTCTGCTGTAGGCATGAACGAATACGGTTGATTCGCAGCGAACTATCCCGCTGTGCTCGCTTCTATGTGGCCATTGTCCATGCCATTTCGTGTCACCTCCCTTCTGTTTTGAGCTCGTCGTCGTACGGTTGAGGTACGGGGAAACCCGTACGTACTCGGTGAGTACAGCAGTATGTACGACGAGCATGAACGCCAATTGACGACATTGGCAAGCACAAAACAGCAGGTGTAGCAGCAGTAGCCGAAGGGCGAAACGTCTAGCACATAATGCAGCAACCAGTAGCAGCCAGAACTATAGCAGATAGCTCAAAGTGCAGTGCTAGTGCCGTTCGTTGGCAAGTTTAGCCGTACACGCATCACTCTCAAGAGCCAACAAGAGGCAGGGCAGAGGCCTCCAACACAGAGACACGTGACAACCCCGGCCAGCTGTCGATCGCGTAATTGGCCGGTAGTCCGTGCTTTGGTGGGTGTATCGGAAGTCGTTCGTAGTACTACTGCTGTAGACCGTCGAAAGACCACGTGACATTTGACATCCCGTTCTGGTGTCAGCTTCGCCAGTAGACTCCCCCAATTTTTTTCTTCTTTTCTTTTTCTTGGCCCCATGCACCCATTTCCTTCCCTTTCTCTTCTTTGTTCTCTGTTTCTTTTTTCCAATTGACTTGCGTCTGTTGTGCGTATGCGTAGTGATAGATACTACGTGTGATATATACGTGGTAGTCTTTCTTGGGTGGCAAGCGGTATAGTCGGTTTTCCCAGGCGCGAGTAATGAGACGTATGCACCGGTATGGACCTGGCACATCGTATACTGTCTCCCGATCTCACTTTTATATGTTTCTGGTGGAGGCATGAATTGCGTCAGCTGTGATTTATGCGTGTGCCACCTTGGGTTGTTTGTGTTTTTCCCTAGGGTATTCCTCTGCTCCAGAGTGACTGGAACCAGTCCTGTGACCACGGACTGGATTGTGCGAGTTAATGTGAGAACAACAACAACTGAAATATTGCCTGTTTCTTGACCTTTCAGCTGCTTCCTGCAAATTTGGTTTTTCTGCCAACACGATTTTAAACCCTATGCAAAGATCCTGTTTTGTTTTAATCAATTGTCAGCCGGCCGCCCCGGTGGTCTAGTGGTTTTACCCTCGAATACGTCCAACGTTTGGTTGTCGTTGAGTTCGACACCCACCACGATGAAATTTGACTTTATTCGCAAAAATGCAATCAAAAAAAGAGATCAACTGCTGAGAGCGCCTGCTAGGTACAATTCGACACGAGTCGACGAGGGAAGAAAATGCTGGATTCTCCTCGCGGTAAAAATGAAGGCACGTGCCGAAGTGGGGAGGGAGGAGGAGGGCCCGCTATGTGACCCCGGATCTGAATTACTACCGGGAGGGAGCGCGAGATGGTGCGGGAATGATGAATGGGATGAAGGAAAAAAAATGTTGCAAAGAAAGGTATATTATTATTTCTACCAGTAAATAATATGTCAGTCTCTGGGAAATACGCACGGCACCATCTGCAGTCGTCATGGTAGAGACACTCCGGATATTATAAAAAATGAAAATACACTCCAGCTGTGAGATCGAAGATTTCGTCGAAACTCATCTTTGCAAGCTGTGTGTGATACTCCGATCGCGCGCATTACGAGTTGTGTGTCCTCATTAAGGATATCGGTCGGCGACTCCCCTTACAACCGGATATTATGTATTGAGGGGACGCGTCCGATTTCGACAACGTGAAAGCACCCACAAAGCGAAGATAGCAGACACACATATCTCGCCTTCTCGAGAAAAAACAGAGGAGAAGCGCTACGCCAACCTCCCGTACGAGCAAACCCACCCCCGCACCTATCTTATACAACGCCGACGCAACGAGAGATCGCCCTCCTTTTCTTCGTTTTTCTCCTCGCCCGCAACCACGCAGACCAATCAATGCGACAGCCTTCACGTAACAAACAAAGCAATCTTCTTCCAAAACCTCGCCGGCTGACATGGCCCCATGCCGACGTTTGATGCAAACCGACTTTGCATCCTGTCGACTTCGAACCTCCATTGCCACGGGGACAGCAGTGCAGTCTCTCCATTAATGCCAAGGCCTTTTTCGTTTCGCCTAGAGGCGACGCAGGTTCTCAATAATACTATTTTTGGTATTTTTGTTTGATAGACGCCAACTTTTACTTGACGGCGCATTTAATATAGTGTGTTTCGCCTATCCTTGCCTTCTTTGTTGTATAATATTACGTTTTTTTCTGTCAAATCATTACTTTCATAGTCTCATGTTCGTATTGAACTCTTGGCATTACTTTATAGTTCAATGCATGCCAAATCGGACAGCTACACCTTAAGTTGTCGAAGTGCTGCCCTGCCCTACCCGAAGCATGGGCGCCGGCGAATGCCGGCGCCCATGCGGAGCCCTTGTAAACAATAAAATATTTCTAATAAATATATAAAGAGGTGTCAAGAGAGGGTAGGTGTTGAGAGCTATGGCAGCATGAACAGCTGGGCCTGAGGCTTTTACCGTCCTGTTGCGTCTGCTGATGACCAACTTCGTCGGGGTTTACACGAAGGAGGGCTACACCAGGTTGCAATACTTTGGAATGTGTAACGGCACGCCATTTTGTGATTTCATTCTGGAGTTTTGCGTACTTGAGTGTAAACCGCTACGCAGGGTGAGCGTTTTTTGTCTCCGGGGACGGATGTGGTGTTGGAGGTGGTTCGGTTGGCGGCGAATTGGGAATTTCCGGCTCTCCGGCCTGCGTTGTACCCTAGTTCAAAGTCAACGGACCCGCGGCCATACGCCTCGTTGGATGTTATATGGCTGGCTTTTAGTGGCTAAGCTCAATATAAGACAGGTGCCGTCAACGGCGAAACATTTTTTGTCACTCCTTGTTTCTTCGACGGGAGCACGGTCATCGCCCACGTCGGGGCCCCGGCCCGCCGATCATTTGCGCGGCCAGGGCCGAGTGCCGTCCCAGTCGCTTTCGTGGCAGACGGGAATCGAGCCATCACTCAATGGTCATGCTCATCGATGATTCATCTGACCCTTGGCTTGACAACACATCGAACTGCTGGCCACTACAAGAGCATTATTATGCAGAATGTTTCGCCGTTATTGCCTCGTTTAAGACAGACGACTCTCCCCTTTGGAGCGGCCTCCTTTCACCTCGCGACGATGCCCTCCGAGAAAACCGGGGGCTTTGCCTCAACTGCCAGGAAGGCAACCATTCCTTCAAGCATTGTAGGCATCGATTTATTACTGCGAGTGGTTTTCTTGAACCTTGAACGTGGCAAACTTGGCGACGATGACGCACACAGACATTGACAAAGACGCTGGTCTGATACCGCCGAGATGACAAATCTTCTCGCCCGAACAACCACAATAAAAATCGTCGCCATGATCTTTCAGGTCAATCGCGAGGGTACCACCATGATCAGGGCCAGGTAAACTGTCACAACGATATCATGTAAACGTCGGATCACCACGGTAATACCCCGCGATCAACCGGCGCGTCTGCCCGCGATAATGCTCCTTGAATGCGCTTTGAAGCCGCCCATAACCCGGGCGGAAATACGCACGCGCGCTAGCCTGGCACACTCCGTACAGGCAATCGGCAGCTAGGCGGCGGTACGGCACCGTCGACAACCCTATCGGACACACCTCTTTTTGTTTCAGAAGATGCTCGTGTTCGTGTTGCTAGCCTGTCCAATAACATAGCACAAATTGCGTTCTGTCAAGAACCCACGGGCTCCTACGCCGTCTGCGGACGATTCTCACATGGTAGTACCGGCGGCGGGAACTAGCGCTTCGAGCGTGGTTTCCCCCCAGCCAGGTATATATATTTTTGTTTTTTTCAACGGCGAGAAGGCGCGCTTCCAGCGAGGTTTCTTTCATCCATGGTCTGAGTTGGGCGACGGGAACCACGGTACCAGCGCCGTTTCCCTCAGCCGCGGCATAAGCTCGGCAATGGGGGTACGCGCTCCAAACGCCGCCCCCATCAACCATGGCACGGGAGCCTGCGCTTTGCGAGCTCCCCTCTAGGCGCGCGTCGCGTAATAGTATAGCTGCGGTGACGGCTTGTAGCCTTTTTTCACGAACGTGCTCATCCGCCCCTCTCCCTGACCAGGCGGTGACGGTCGTTTTGAGGTATGGACGGCCGACCCTCTCAAACACTTTCTCTCATCACGAGGTGGCGGTAGGTTTGATGTGTGGGAAGGCCAACCCGAAACACCGAGATATTTTGCGAGGCTCGATCCGGTGTTTGCTCGCGATAACAGCGGGCGCTCTGTCCTTGTTTCCATCAAGGAGGAGTCGGCACGGTTATCTATCTTGTTGCCCTTCTCCAAGAGGACTGACGGAATAGAGCCTCCTCGGGGAAAAACATTATTGTCAGCTGCCCGAGTCCCGCTCCAGAACACGCCCACAGGGTCTACGAACCCTGCTTCGTCGTTTAACACGCTAACCCACGTGTTTAAGGCTACGTCTGTCCCAGTGGCACAGGAAGAAGATCCCACACTGCGCGACAGGCCAGTGGTGACGCCACGGCTTCCAGAACGATCAGCTGGACGATAAACCCGTAAATTTACGGAAGAATCGCGCCTCTCGTCAAGCAGAAACAGCTGAGAGCTCCTGCCCCTTCGGTCGCAGTTATACGCCAAAGAGTGAATAAGCCACGACGCGAGAAACCGTGTGTTTGGACTTGCGTCCTGCTTCGGTGGCCTCGTGTTCCTGAGGGAGAAATTACCGGTCCAAAGTCCCGAGGACTGGTGTTCCCAGTGGGGGGCATTACAGACCCAAATGTCCAACGAGGCTACCGACGGATTGGCCCCGTCGGTGTTGGACTCTTTTTCGGGTGCAGCGAGGGCGGCTTTCTACGAGTTTCCGCCAGCGAGAGAGGAGGACTCGAGGCGAGAATCCTCGGTTTCGGACTCGCAGCTTGATCCCGAGGCCTAGTGCTCCCGCAAGGGGACACTACAAGCCCAAGGAGCCGAGGAGTGGTGTTCCCAGAAGGGAACATTGCAGACCCACAAATGTCCAACGAGGCTACCGACGGATCGGCACCGTCGGTTTTTGCTATTTTTCGGGCGTAGTCAGAGCGGATTCTTGCGTTTTTCCGCTAACGAGCGAAGACGACACGAGGCGAGAAGCCACGGGTTTGCATTCGCGTCGTGCTCCCGAGGTCTGGTGTTCCTGAACGGGGACATTGCAGGCCCAAATGCCAACACGGCTTTTGACCCTTCTCCCGAATAATCCACGGAGAAAGTGGTGTTATTCTCGCAGACCCCATCATATTTTCCACCGTGGTCCCCTTCGTCGTTCGCCGTGAACGACGTGCCATATTCATGGGCGGAGCAGTACATGATGGCCGAAAAGACCAGGCTTTTCCAAGACCATCGAGCAGTGGAGCTCATCGTGTCGTCGCCTAGTCCAAGCACACGCAAACGCATTGGTCGAGGCGTGTGCAAGTTTGACTCCGGTGCTGGCGACAGGGAGAACAAAAACGCCATATTATCAGGCACCTGCGACAAGTTCGTGCAGAATCCAGCCACAAAAAAACATATTTTGAGCTCTGCAACAAGCTTGTGGCTGAATTTAGGTTTCTGGACCTAGTGTGGGGCATTGGTCTCTGGGCGGATAATCCCAGGGCCAACAACCCATGCCAAGGGAGAGGAAAAACTTGCTGCTCGGCTATGCAGTTTCTGCAATGAGACCGCGTCGGCGCACCCGGCCTCCCGTAGCCGGATCCGCACCTGAACTGCGAATGCAAGAACCAACAAACTTCGTCCGTGCCGCGACCAGGCCGTCAACAGCGGCCAGCACTCGCAAAGACTCTCCTTTGGCGTTTCCGACCTATTTCTCGGGCGCGTTGGCCAGCTAAAAAATGTGGAGTTTTGGAGATAGCGTTTGGCGTCATGCCTGACCTTGCGCTGTCAGACCACGGATCTTGATTCGCCGAGGGTACTGTGACGCTTGACGACGTTTCGTTCACTATGAAAATCGCGTATATCAGTCGAGCATCGCTCGACTCGGAGAGGCACTGGGCCCCTCTAGATTTGGGGACCGACAGCATTGTTTGGGCTCCCAAACGCCTCCGAGGAGACAGTGGGGAACAATGATCCGCATATCCTTCTGCCACAAGACACAGGAGAGCATTGGCAAATTGGGGACCCTCAATGCACGAGTCCAGCGGTAGCTTGAGTTCGTCACCGCGTTTAACTGCCCACTCAGGTACCACAAAGGCAGTGCCAACGGCATCGCCGATTTTTCTCGCCCTTTTCCCAGAGCCTGCTACGCAGTACGACCGCAGTGGCTTAAGTAACATCAACCTCGTAGGGTCGATAAGCCCCAACCCCGTTGGAGATAGCGGTATCTACCTCCTACGGACCCGCCGGCTGCAGGCTCCCTCCTCACCGATCGCAGGGGTCAGTTTGGGGAGACTCGCGCCCCTCGCCGAAAGCACAGTCTTGGGTGGGCTCGTGCCCCACATCGAAAGCACTGCTTTGGGTGGACTCGAACCCCTCGCCGAACGCAATGTCTTGGGTGAGCTCGCGCCCCGCACTTAACATGCCGCCTTGCGTGGGCCCCCTCTCACCTCTACCGCACTTCACGATTTTCGCACACACGAGCCACGCGTAAAGATTGATAGCCTTTCTTCTTTCCCGGGAAAATTCGTCGCTCGTGTTTCTGCCTCCGCCGCCACTACCGAAGGCTGTACCAGCTGCGGGTCGATTTCCCCTGCCGCTGATACCGTTTTCGATTCGGTTTTGGCCATACCCATCGAGGGCGGAACGGGCTCCGCAGAAGCTCTGGCTGCAGCGAAGCCCATCGCACAGCCGACTCCCCTATTAGAGAGTTCTACACTGGAGATAGCCCCCCCGCCGCGACCATCGGTTCGACTGTGTCCGTCTCCGCCTTGCTTGGCAATTCAGCCCCTCCGTCGTGGACGACGCGACGACGAACAGCGAGAGCAACGGGTAATGCACCCCCGCTGTGGAATATGGATTCTGGCCCGGCGGGCCCTCTCGGCCATCTTCCAGACGAGTTACAACCCCGCCGCGAGTGCCACGGCCGCGGCCGACCCCGTCGACCGCCGCGACCCCTGCTCCTGCCGCTCCTATTCCCCCGGCGCGCTACACGACTTTGCCGGAAACCGTACGAGGCTCTTGGTGATTGCAAGTTCACATCACCAGTGCGTTCCCGCGGGGAACTTAACATAACGTAGACGAATATCGAGGCGCGGCCGTGACCGCTTGACCTTCAAGCCGCCACCGCTCCTCGATAGTTCTTCATTATTTGGGGTTATGAGGTTTGAGGCTTTGTATTTGGCTGTTCGTATTGTCCTGAGAGTCTTCGTCGGCTTTTGAGGCGGTTCTTTCATTTTTTTCTTTTTGGTCCTGCCGATCCCCCTGCTCAGTGCCGGGCCACAGTTCAGGTTAGACGCCGCTATCTGAGGCGCAGGGCTGTCGCTTTTTCGTCGTTGTTAAACTTCGCCCTGCCAACGCCCTCCTCAGCCCAGAGTCGGGGGGCGACTCATCAGCTTTCCAATATAAAACCCACATTGCATTGATGTAGATTTCCACTGGTTGCTACGCCGGCTCGACCGTCTTCGCATCCAGCAGCCCAAAAATTCCCGACCCGCCGAATCCTTCCAAAGATGAGAGTGCTCCGATCGCATAGCCTCCTTGTGGCTCCTTGGTAACTTGAGGTCAGAGGCGTAACACTGTGGCAAGTCCGGCGGTTTGTATGGCGGCCGTTGGTCGCCCAAGGTCGCTTCGATGGCCTCCTGAGTGGCGAGCATTGCCGCCATACCGCATGGGATCCCCCTGTTTCCCCCAACCGGTGTTGCCTCATCGCGGTCCCCAACGGAAAGTGACGGCTGCCCGCGGCCTCCAAAACTTGGCGGCTTGTTGCGGCGGCCGGCGTCGACGGCTCGATTCGTACTCACCATCGACAGCAGCGCATTTTTGCTCATCACGGACAGGAGACCGACGCTATGATGAAGCCCCTAGTCGCTTGGTTTCACAGTCTTCGAGCAGGTACGGTCGGATATCCGCTGCGGCTCCGTGTGCGGTCGCCGCAGGGTGACGGCGGAAGGCATCGGTGAGCTCTGACATGGCGGTAACGGTGGCGGCGGTGGCTGGATCGACGGCGGCAGTGGCTGTAGCTCTGATGACCGAATATGTGGTGGTGGTGGCACGTAGCTGATGTTGAACATCGGCATTGCCGGCGCGGCGGCGTTCACTGATCCCCCCGCGATCGCCGGCGCCGGCGGTAGCAGCACCGGGGCACGAGGGACTGTCCACACCACGTCGCTGGTGTAGCAAATAGCACCCGTCGAGGCCTTGATGACCTTCACGGCGGACGAGGGATGGTTGTGGCCGTTGTAAAAAAAAAACACAATTCCGATAGGACGTCTGATTTAGTGCTGCGGTCCACCCGCATCGTGCCCTCCTGAAAGAACGGCACCACCTGTAGGGCCGGTAGTCGCGAGACGAAAACTTCGTGCGGAGAACGCCACCCGGTGTTGGCCTTGGTCGCCGATCGGTCAAAGCAGTCCGCAGCCCAAAGAATAGCCTCCAGCCACAGACGGCTACCGTTGGTGCCGAGGTTGGAAATGCGCCCCAGGTCGACGTCAGGAAACGTCCGCCGGATCTCGCGACGGGGCTCATGGCCGCCCTTCATAGCTCGTCAGATCGCGCTTTCGACGACCGCGTTCTGTTGCGGCTTATCCGGGGCCGTGTATTCACGGCGAATCCCCGCGGAGTCGCAAAAGTTCACGTAGTCGCGGCTGGTGAGTTACCTACCGTTATCCGTACGGAAGCAGTGCGGCCGCCGCATATTGTTCATCTCGGCGACGAACTTCCGCACGTACGTGGTGATCTCTGACTTCTTCCTCATCCCGTACGGCCGCATCCACCTCGAGGCGCTGTCGACGAACATGATCAAGTAGACGGACTCGCCCATGGACGCCTCGTAGGGGCCAGCCAGGTCGATATGCACCGTGTCTAAAGGCTTCCCCGCGCGCGAAGCCGTCCTCCGCGGCACCCCAACCCGCACCCCCTTTGCCTCCAAACATCCACCACACGGTTGCAGCACTCCCGTCAAGGTCACACCATGCTGCTGATCCGTTTCCCTCAACAAGCGTTCATTCAAATGGCCGGAGGAAACGTGACAGTGGTTAATATCTATACTTTTGGTGGGGTTTCCAACAGCAAGTGGGCGTCTACCCGGAGCGAGTACAGCAGCAGCAGTCATGCCTACGTTTCTAACGTGAAGCTCATGCCAGTCCGTCTCTGAAGGAGCTTGCGCTGCAGCAGCGTTAAGGGGGGCAGGGAAAACGTACGTGTGCAAAGCGTCATCTTGACCATCCATTAGTCTAACATCCGTGAATACGCTCATATCTGTCTCCTGCACGCCCGGGGCGGCGACAAGAGGTCTAACTCTCACCGTTCCTGGCTGTACTCTGGGGGAACTCACAGTAGACGCCTTATCGGCGCACTGTACCGATGGTTCTACACGTGCTTCATCTGAAGCCTGTGGGGGGGAATCAGAGACCGCAGGTACTACACCACGAGTGGTGGGCAGAAAACTTGAATCGATAGGTACTACGCCGCTGACGACGGGCGGGAAACCGTTGTCCGCAAGCACTACCCCTTCTACACTATGGTGGGAAAGGGGGTGGGATCCAAAATCGGAGGGTCTTGTCTATCTGTAGGTACTACGTCGCTGACGACGGGCGGGAAACCATTGTCCGCAAAAACTACCCCTTCTACACTGTAGTGGGAAAGGGGGTGGGATCCAAAATCCGATGGTCTTGCCCTATCTGTAGGTACTACGTCGCCAACGACGGGCGGGAAACCATTGTCCGCAAGCACTACCCCTTCTACACTATGGTGGGGAAGGGGGTGGGATCTAAAATCCGAGGGTCTTGCCCTATCTGTAGGTACTACATCGCTAACGACGGGCGGGAAACCATTGTCCGCAAGCACTACCCCTTCTACACTATGGTGGGAAAGGGGATGTGATCCAAAATTCGAGGGTCTTGCCCTATCTATATCAAAGGGGGGGGGGGGGGGGTCGAGAGGGGGGGGGGGGGGGGGTTGGCACCGGGCACACGAACCTCAGAGGAAAGGGGGGGGGGGGGGGGGAACAACAGATATGGCAGGTACCGCAGTGAGTTTTGTACTTGGCGTTGGGTCAAGCCGAGTCGCGGACAAAGATGATCTAGTTGAGTCACGTGGGAAAGTCAAACGCCCATCGAAAATATGTGCGCCACCCTTGTCTAAAGTAATTTGATGTGATCCAAAATTCGAGGGTCTTGCCCTATCTATATCAAAGGGGGGGGGGGGGGTCGAGAGGGGGGGGGGGGGGGGGTTGGCACCGGGCACACGAACCTCAGAGGAAAGGGGGGGGGGGGGGGGGGGAACAACAGATATGGCAGGTACCGCAGTGAGTTTTGTACTTGGCGTTGGGTCAAGCCGAGTCGCGGACAAAGATGATCCAGTTGAGTCACGTGGGAAAGTCAAACGCCCATCTAAAATATGTGCGCCACCCTTGTCTAAAGTAATTTTCTGACGTGCTTGGGCATCATGCAATGAAAACAGGTTAAAACAGATACCTTCCGTGACGTATACCTCGCGCAATTTGACATGAAAATCGTTTTTCGAGGCCATTTTAAGGTTCAAGCTGCCTACACCTAGCACTCGCATCGCTCTCCCATCCCCAATCAACACCTTATCCTTACCAGAGGGGGAATCGCGACCGAATAAACATTGCGTGGATTGTGAGTGATATGGTTCTTGTCTCCGTTGCCGGAAACCCAAAGCTCACTGCCTCTCGGCCGTAACCCGCGCCCCGCTACTGCAGTCACACTATGCGACTGGCTGGCACGCCCTATCCCATTCATGCCTACTTTATTCGAGCGAAGCGAGTTTCTAATTCCCACCTGCGGTCCCCCCGTAATAGCGCTCTACTCGAAAAAAAAAGTTCGTGTGTTTGTGTGTTTGTACGCTTTCACTTGAATTTAGACTATATCACTGGAAAAATGAGTGCCGTGGTGGCGGACCACACGTAAAAAAAAAACGTAATAGCGCTTTACTTAAAAAAAAAAATAGTGTGTTTGTGTGGTTGTACGCTTTAACTTGAATTTAGACTAGGTCACTAAAAAAAGAGTACTGTGGTGGCGGACCGCACAAAAAAAAAAAAACGTGATAGCGCTCTACTCGAAAAAAAAGGGTGTTTGTGTGTTTGTACGCTTTAACTCGAATTTAGACTAGGTCACTAGAAAAATGAGTGCTGTGGTGGCGGACCACACGAAAAAAAAAATAAAACCGTAATAGCGCTCTCTTCGAAAAAAAAGTTCGTGTGTTTGTGTGTTTGTACGCTTTAACCTAAAATCAGACTAGGTCACTAGAATAATGAGTGCTGTGGTGGCGGACCACACAATAAAAAAAAAAACGTAATAGCGCTCTACTCGAAAAAAAAAGTTCGTGTGTTTGTGTGTCTGTACGCTTTAACTTGAATTCAGACTAGGTCACTAGAAAAATGAGTGCTGTGGTGGCGGACCACACGAAAAAAAAAAAAAAAAACGTAATAGCGCTCTCTTCGAAAAAAACGTTCGTGTGTTTGTGTGTTTGTTCGAGCGAAGCGAGTTTCTAATTCCCACCTGCGGTCCCCCCGTTATTGCGCTCTACTCGAAAAAAAAAAGTTTGTGTGTTTGTGTGTTTTTACGCTTTAACTTGAATTTAGACCAGGTCACTAGAAAAATAGGTGATGTGGCGGCGGGCCACACGAAAAAAAAAAAACAACAGCACAACAGCACAGCGGGACAAACGAGCACACAGAGCACACAAGCGACCGCCAACACGCACAGCGGTCGCACAGCAGGCAGCACCACACGCACAGCACACAACACACGCAAGCAGGGGGCATAGCTGATGGCATAGCGAAGGGCATAGCTGCTGCCTCATGGACCGGTCAAACAGACGTCCGTTGGCCTCGATTAAACCGAACTCACAATCCGTGAGGCTAATTCCCACCTGGGGTCCCCCCGTAATAGCGCTCTACTCGAAAAAAAAAAATCGTGTATGTGTGTGTTTGTACGTTTTAACTTGAATTTAGACTAGGTCACTAGAAAAATGAGTGCTGTGGTGGCGGACCACACGAAAAAAAACAGTACAACAGCACAGCGGGACACACGAGCACACAGAGCACACAAGCGACCGCCAACACGCACAGCGGTCGAACAGCAGTCAGCACCACACGCACAGCAGACAACACACGCAACTACAGAGCACGAGGGTAAGGTACACGGGCGTGAGAGCCTTCAACGCCGCCAAAGGAAACCAATGATTTCCTCTTCTGCTGCAGATGCACGACCAATCAATTGCAAGTCAAACGTGGTGCCCCTCGCAATCACACGAACCAATGGCCCGTGGACGCACACGTCTGACCACAGTTACATCTACTATCAGCTGTCGCTCGTTTTAGCGACAGCTACAATATCTTTTGTATCACACGAAAAATCAGACTTGCCTTTTGGCACCGAGCGTGCCATAAACAGTAGATGCAGCGCGGCTTGAGGAAACGAAGATGCTCCGGGAGAAGGCAAAGAGGAAGAGGACGGGGCATTTCTTGCAGGGTGCTGACGCTGCTGGAACCATTGCGGTAGCGGCTGCTGCCCGTAAGTGTACGGTGTCATCCGCTGTTGGTACTTTGCCGGCGGAAGTAGCGGTTGCTCGTAGTAGGGCCCCACGTGCTCAGGTACTGTGCCGGCGGCTGTGCTTGTTGCTCGTAGTAGTGCCCCAGCTGCTGCTGGTACTGCTCCGGCTGCTGTGGTTGTTGCTCCTCCTCGTAGTGGTAGTAGTCGTCGTCATTGTTGTTGCTGTCGTACTTTGCGGCGGCGTTAGTTTCGGCACTATATGCGAGCAGAGCATTGCCGTAGGCGGCGGCAGCGGCGACATGTGCTTGACCGTATGAGTGTGGCCACGGCTGCTAGTTGCCTGGCGGGCCGGGGGCGGTACGCCTTGGGCGAGGTGGCGCAGGTCCGGCGGGAGAGCGGGGGGGTGGGGTCGGGTATCCTGGATACACTCGCCACGCGCAAAACTGATGCGTGTGCCCCAACTCGTAGCAGGTTTCGCACCGTTTGCGAGGGTCAGCCCCATGTATCGGTGGCTGGTTACCAAAAGGACGGGGAAGGTTCGGCGGGTATCCGGCATAATTATATCCGCCGCGGGGGGGGGGGGGGGGTACGATGGCAAACCTCTCCCCCTTCCCCCGATCGCTGGCGCACGCACGCCGACATACCTTCCGCCGCCTCCTCTGCCGCCGGTTCCTCTACCTCCAGCTCCCCACTGCTGTGGCGCTTCGTTACAACCCCCACGCCAGCGACCGAGTGCGTGCTGCTGCTGCTGCTGCTGATGTCCGCCCTTGTTGCCGTTTCTCCAGCTTTTTCCACGGTCTCCTCGTCCCCCTCTCCCGCCAATTTGGGTCACCCCCGTTTCCCCGACCAGACCAGTCGGGAGCAACGAGAGCGTGTCCCGTCCCGGTCTTCTTCTCCTCCTCCCTCGGCATTTCCATCTCCCCGTACGAATTTAGCACCACATCTTCGAGTACTTTGCATGTCAAATCTGCGTTCGACAGCAAAATGCTCTTTTGCACTCCGAAAACATGGAAAAGGTTACAGGCAAAATGTTGATTTGCATCAACATCAGAAGATGTCACCCCATGCAGTGCAAGCCGACTTCTCAGTACACTACCGCGCGCAAAATACTCGTTGGGGGGTTCATGTTGCTTCATCCGCAGGCTATACCACGATTGAGAAAGCGTAGCTTTCTCAGCGGCAGCCTGTGGAGCGTACAATTATTAAAATATAGCCCAACCCTCGCTGGGTGAACCAGCTGCGAGGATCAGCTTCAGAATGGTGGGGTACGAGATCTGGTTGATTGATATCTTCCAAGCAACACGTGCCCTGGCTACGGCCTCCTCTCCAAACTCCCTGTTTAGCGCCTCTGGGCTAACTCCTGCAGACGCTACCTTGATAGGTACATCCCTCTCTACCGCATCTCGGCAACCCTCCTCCCCAAAATGAGCAAGCATCTGGTTTACAAACACCATTATTACCGTTTGCTGAACCTCCTCTCCATTTTTAAACATTCCATCAAACACTTTAGGTCTATTGCTACTGCTGATACGATACGTGTTAGCAGTGCCTGTTGCCCATTGATGCTACTGTGCTTGTGCTTGGACTTGCGTGGGATGCTCGGGCGACTGAACGGCGCTCCCCCTAGGCTGGTCCTCCTGGTTGTGGGGGCGTTCTTCATCCCTCCGAGCAGCTTCCTCGCGTCTAACTTGCAATACAGCAGCATCGAACTGTTCATGGAGACGGCGGCGCTCTTCTTCTTGCAGGCTGGCTCCGATATTGGGGTCCATTTTGCCCTAGCCCCTAGCACCGCGTATCTAGTCGTACGATATGCTAGCATAATCGATGAACCCAGGTGTTAAGGGCACAGGCTGGCTCGCGGAGTCAGAAGTCACGAAATTCGGAGAGCAATCGGGCTCGAAAGGGAAGAGCAGAGTAGAGTTTTGAAGTGGAGTTCTTGAAGTGTGGCTGTGGGGCTTTTTCTCCCCAGCCGTGTGGTGGCCCCAATCATGAGAGGTTGGAGACCACACACAATTTTATTATTATCTCTCGGGGGACTGACCTGGTTGCGCCGCATCTCTGAACATGCGATTCGGTTTCACAAACCACAAATAATATCCCAATCAGACTTTGATACAAGCACAAACCAACACAGGGTGCCCTGTTTGCGCGTAACGTATGCACGGGCTTGTGTGTAATCTTTCATCTTTGGTGTGTTGTATTTGTTTCACTTTGTTCATTCGGCTAAACACTTTTCCCTCTCGCGTGGCTGTAGGTGTTGCCACCTTTCATCCCGGGTATTTGTCGTTTCCTCGCCTAACCCCCCGCCATGCCGATGGCCCGCGGGATGTTTTTCGAATGACTTCTCCCTTGTGTTAGCCCCCTGTTTTCCCCTCCATATCGACGAGTGCTCGCCTCGCGCCATAGTGCCTTTTCTGTGGTTGGTTTGCCGTAGAGCCTTTCCTGCCCCCCCCCGCCACACCGGCGGTATGCGGCAGGTTCTAGAGCATTTATTTTTGCCTCCCCCCGTCACGCCGGTGGCACGCGGCCGGTTGTTTTTGGGTGACGTTTTCCTTGTTGTAGGGCCTGCGTTTTTTTTAACTGCGTTTCTTTTCGTGTTTCTGACTCCATGGCCAGACCGTTAGAGGTGTGGGAGTGGGTTTTGAGGAGCTGCATCTTACACTCGTGGTTTAGTTCGTAGAACCGTAGTTTCTCCGAGTCTCCAATATTTCTGAATATGCGACCCATCAGGGTGGGCTAGTGTTAAGGTACGACCTCGAAGGGCCAGTAATTTTCTGAATTTGAGATCATTTTGATTGGTTTCGTGTGATAAGGTTGGCGTTATATATTCGGAAAAGTTCAGAAATAGGTCGGACGCAAGTGCCTCCGATCTCAGAAGCCATCCGGAGCTCGAGTGAAATCGAATAAAGCTACGTTTTTACGAAAGCAAAGAAAGTGGGTACACTCCGAGGACCTGTTCAATTTGCAGACCTGCAGGGGGCACTCGGTGTCCCCTCCCAATGACCTAACAAAATCCGATTTCGAGCCCACGCAGATTGATCCTCTAGTCCGGCCACGAAGAGACGTTTCGAGTGCGTTTCTAGACGTTTTGACTCAACCGAGCATCCAGAGCCACCAAGGGGGTGGTAATGTGTGCGACATGATCTCTACGTAGCCACTGAAAATCGCGCACTGAACCAGCTTCAGCTGCACCATGGATCATAGTCTCCGGATCCGAGGCCCCCAGGCCGACTGTCTGTGGGTGTATATTATGGTCGTAGAGAGACTTGCTGACGGTATTTTAGGCGCCAAACACGGTGTCGCTGCCTTCGTCATTCCTGTCCTCGAATGACATTATAATGCTGCTACCTGCTGCTATCTGGTAGATGGAGTATATTTTAAAACGATTTTCGGCCAATATCAGGTTGCCTGGGAGAAGAAATTGCAATTGATGTCGATTTGGAAATGATGCCATTTTAAATGGCATTTGAGCAAACATTTTCACAAGTTATATTGGTTCAAGCTCTGCAAACGTTATATGTATAATAGGTCGCGCAAAAAAACGATTTTGAACCCATATCAGGTTGACGTGCAGGCCAAGCACGCTCGAAATGAGAAACACTCCACAGCACCAAACACAATATTATCTCTTTTTCTTATAATTAGCGATGTCAGAAAATAATACTTCGAAGTAGTATCTACATGATTGTACCTATCGATTGAAATATTCTATCTTTCGATCCATGTACAATACCAAATTATGAAGCTTTTAACGCGTTGTTTACTACAACTAAGAACTAGGTTGCATAATAAATGTAACATCAAACCTTGTAGAATAAAAAAGACACTACCAGGCGGGGGTGTCTTATTGCTGCAACCGTCAGATTCGTCCCCTTCAAGGCTTTATAGCTTCCGCGCACATATTGAAATGCTCGCCCCCCCGCCCCCGCCCCCCCCGATCCCTCTTGTTTAAACGCACCACCTGAAATCCAGAGTAGTAAACACTCCCAGCCAGCTGATATCATCTCATTATTCATCTAGCCATCCATGCCGTAGATCCGACTCATCTCCGCCCCCCCCCCTTTGTTCCCCGCCCAGTTCGTTCAAACGCCCCACTTACAATCGAAATCGGCCAGAGTAATAAACACTTCTAAGCAATTGATATCACGTCATTATCATTTCGGCCATCCATGACGTATTATTCATTGATTCCCCCTCCCCCCCTCCAGCGCCTCCTCCTTCCCCACACCCCGCACGATCGCCTAGACCCAGCACCGCGCGTATAGCACGCCCCTACATATATGATTAATACGCGCGATCGGAGGATCACACACAATGTTGCCAACATCAATGTCGACCAAATCCGTGATGTATATATTATATGTGACCTAAACCTCTTAACCCCCCCCCCCCCGCCTGTTTTATTTTTTCTTCCTCGCTTTCTCGTGCTTAAACGCCCCACTTACTATCGAAATCCGCCAGAGTAAGAAACACTTCCACGCCCTGGATATCGCCTCGTTATCGTTTCAGAGCAGTCCATGCCGATGCTGTGATTCCCACCCGCCCCCGCCCCCAACGCCCGCTCCTTCCCCACCACCCGCACCATCGCCCAGACCTAGCACCACGCGTATAGCAAACCCCTAAATCTATGCGACCTAAAGCCCTCCCCCCCCGCCTCCGCCCCCCCCGCCACATTCCCACACCCTTCCCCATATGAAATATTCATAGTTTCCACGCACAAGTTGACCTGCCCCACCCGTCCCCTCCCCCCCCTCCCCCCCTCCCGCTCCCCTTTTGATCTAAATCAGGCCCCCACGTCCTTAAAAACTCCGCCCTTCCCTCACCGGATATTTGACTTACAGGATTCACTTGATAAACTGATTCATTTCCTTCCACAGCTGTCATATTTTGTCCGCCTCAGAAACGGGTTTTATAGTTTCCGCGCACAGACTGAATAACATCACCCTGTTGACCCTGATAGCTACACTGTAGTTGTAAGGGGAGTCGCCGACCTATATCCTTAATGAGGACACACAACCCGTAATACGCTAGATCGGAAGATCACACACAGCTTGCAAAGATGAGTTTCGACAAAATATTCGATCTCACAGCTGGAGTGTATTTTAAGTTTTATAATATACTCCCGGAGTATTACACAAATACAAATACACTCCAGCGGTGAGATCGAAATATATAATATATAAAAAACATACTTCAGCTGTGAGATCGAAAATTTTGTCAAAACCCATCTTTGCGATCACGCCTTGTTGTTGTTCAATTGTTGTTGTTGTTGTTGTTGTTGTTGTTGTTGTTGTTGTTGTTGTTGTTGTTGTTGTTGTTCTCGCATTCACTCGCATAATCAAGTGCGTGGAGCACAGGACAGGCTCCAGTCACTCTGGAGCTGAGGAATACCCCAGGGAAAAACACAAACAACCCAGGGTGGTACACGCATAAATCATAGCTGACGCAGTTCGTGCCTCCACCAGAAATATATAATAGTGAAATCGGGAGTTAGTCAACGATGCGCCAGGTCCATACTGACTGATGCATACGCTTCATTGCTCACGCTTAGAGAAACCGAGTATACCGCTTGCCACGCAACAATGACTACCACGTATATATTACACGTAATGTCTATCACTACGCATACGCACGACAGACGCAAGTCAATTGAAGAAAAAAAGCAAAGAAAAAAAAGAAGATAAAGGGAAGGAAAGAAAAGACCAAAAATCGAAACAAAAAAAACAATACGAAACAAGGAAAGAAAATAAAAGGACGAGAAAAGAAAGAAAAACAACAAATAACAAGACAAGAAGAGGAAGCAAGGAAAGGAGAAGAGAAGGAAAAAAAATGAAAATGTCATACTGGAGACCCTAGGAACTGGCTAAAGACGGCATTGGGCTCATAGAGGGTATCAAGTGCATCATCAATGGCACCGGGGAGACAACACAACATGGCGGAGAAGTCAGGGCGGTCTTATGCTATCTTGTGACGGCCATTAGAAGGCCTACAGCTTTCAAGACGATGATGGCCAAACACAGACTTCAGTCTCTTGGGTATGACGACCACACTTCCCCCCTTCCCCCCTTCCCCCCTCCCCCCCTTCCCCCCTTCTACCCTCCCCCGTTCCCCCCTCCCCCTCTCCCCATCCCCCAATCCCCCCTTCCCCCCTCCCCCCCTCGCCCCGGCCGCTTAGATATATCGACGGTGGATGCCGCTGCGGCAGCCTTTGGGCGTCGGTCTGCAGCTTTGTATCTCTCCGTTTCATGCCAATTCCGCATGAACAACTCGACTCTCTCCTCCACTCGTCGAACCCATCTGCCAGAATTCTGAGCAGCCTTTCGCCATCCTTCGAATTTCATTCCAAAGACCGACATATCCTCCTTCAGATGATCCATCCAGTCTTTCTCTTGCCCCCCTGAGCAGCCCTTACCCCCAACAAACTCCCCAAATATCACCCTTTGTGACAGACGCTCCTCCCCCATACGTGCCACGAATCCCCCAAACAATATCCTCCGTGTGTGCATTATCGCGTCATTATGCTCTCGGAAGCTGTCTTGGCAAGCACGTCGGTGTACGATAGGATGTGGTCGTCGCGCTTGCGTTTCCGCCCTCCAAGGCATCGGAGGAACGGGTTGTGTGTCCTCATTATGAATATGGGTCGTCGACTCACCTTGGAACTATAGTGTAGCTATCATGGTCCATAGGGTGATGTTAGTCAGTATGTTCGCGAAAACAATTAAACCCGTTTGTAAGGGGGGCAATATCTGACAGATGTAGAAGGAAATACATAAGTTTATCTTGTGAATCCTGCAAGCCGTGTAACCGGTGAGAGGGGGGCGAGGTTTTCAAGGGCGTGGGGGCATGAGTTTGAACAAGACAGAGCGGGGGCGTGGGGGGGGACGGGCGGGGCAACTCAATCGGTGCTTGCAAACTATAAATCCTTTATGGGGATACGTCTGACGGTTTGGAATGAATTCATTAGTTTATCATGTATATCTTGTAAGTCGCACAACCATTGAGGAGAGGGCGGAGTGTTCGAGAGGGTGGGTCAGGGGCGGGGGGCAAAACAGGTTTTAACAGCTTTAGGTCGCATAGATATAGGGGCTTGATATACGCATGGTGCTAAGTCTAGGCGATGCCGTGGGTGGTGCGGAAGGAGGGGGCGTTGTGGGGGGCGGGGGGGGGGGCATGAATTGGAGAAGCGGCATGAGAGGCTGTAGAAAATAAATGAGGTGATTTCGATGTTAGGTGGGGCTTTTGAGCAACAGGGAGCGGGGGAAAAAAAAAGAATAAAAAAAGAATATATATGTATATCTGATAGTGTCCGCATCAGGTGTACGTAATTGTATAATAATTACTTGCCAGGTACTGATGATGAAATAACAGGTTCACATTGTGCCTGTCTGTGGTATTTTGCGCATTGTATGAGGGTGTCAATAGAGATGAGAATGTGTCACCATTGGTGCTATGGTGGCTATATCAAAAGGCTGATGGCGCGAGGCGAGTACCAACGCTATAATTTGACGGTATAGTACTTACAGCAAGGGTTACGAGGGTTATCTCACGCACATTCACAAATATTGGTATTTCGTGACAATTATTGGCTAATGTTCATAAGATCACGCCATCTTCCAAACGTCGTCAAATGGCACCATCCTCATCATGGCGTTAGAGAGAAATTGCTACTTCATCCTTACTGATGGACTCTATTGGTTGCCTGCTTGTATTTCATGATCACGGACGTACTTGGTTGGGGCTAGGACATACATACGCACGTGACGTTTTACCTCGTTTGTTTTGGTGACAGGAATTCTCAAGTTGTGTATGCGAGTACCTGGTTATAAGTAGCATTTTGTCCTGTTATTACTTTATGTCGACCCCCTCCCCCCGCCCGCAAAACGAATTTAGTTTGCAGAACACGCCGCAAGCTATCTTGCATTGGAAAATCGCCGTTGTTAAGGCTCAGAGGTTCGATATATTAGTGTTTAACGTTTCACTGTTTAACGTGGTGCACAATCGTGCTCGAACGACGACATAGCACGTGCCCGTATGTTGACAACGGGTTGATTGGTCACGGTGCCATTAGCGGTGCCTGCTACTGATGCAGGTACACTGTATGCTGTAGAGCGATGATCGCCACCCACAGTGAAAGTTAGATATTTTGAACTTGCCACTACACCCAAGGCATTTTCCTTCTGAAGGGGAACGTTCCGTAGGTGTCTTCACAATAAATATGTTCAGGTTTATTCTGCCATGAATAGCCAGCCACACGAATCTCAATCAATCAAGCAGGTGGCAGGCGATATACAAACAGTACCTCTTCGGACTGGGACCGGCAGCTGTGTCATCCGATTCGCGGATCAAATGGTTCCTGCACATACATACATGGTACAATGCTATGAAATACATCCCAAATAAGAGATCGAATTGTCAGCTATCATCACCCACTCACTCCTCCATCCAGCGATCGCCGATTTAGAACAGATGTTAGGTATGATACCCCTCTTTGATCGTTGTACAGCCGTCCGTCCGTCGACAAAAAACACATTTCGTTGGGGAAGTCGTGAAATAATATCTACGCCTTCTCTGCTGCTAGAAGGTGGTCACTGGACGAGTTGAAACTTTTTTTTTGCGCTGCTACAAGTACTATTACTTGTGGTCAAATCCACTGCTGCTGCTACATCTACTGCTCTTGCTACTACTCCTATCATTACTACTTTCTGCTACTACCGCTGTTGCTACTACTACATTATTAGCACTACCGATACCGCAATTACAATTATTGCTATATCGCCACAACTGCATTACTACAATACTGCTACCACTACTGATTGCACTACTGTTACAGGTCCTTCTCCTCCAACTACTGCTACAAGAACTGCTACTACTACCGCTACTGCTACCACGCTGTTACCATTTCTACTTCATAGCAGCCACGGCTACACATATGCACATGTCATCCGGCGGTCCGCCATCTCTAGCAGGCTCGGCAGCGTTCACCGATCACCAACCGACGGACGGGCGCGGTCTTATAGCCGGAATTCAAGCACGTTTCTCTAATACATACAGTGCTTTCCCAGCGCAAGTCCCAGAACCGAGCCTGACACGCGGCGTCCTTGTAGCCACTAACGAGCCACCACGAGCGCGGTTTTCCCGACAGATGTTTGGGCCATCAGAGCTACAACTAATGTTTCCGCGTTTAACCCATAACGTGAACTGTTTTCCCGACAGATGTCTGGGCCATTAGAGCTACAACTTATGGTTTCGCGTTTAACCGATAACGTGAACATCCTTCCCCGTTCCGCAGAGAGTCGGTTCGTTTTGAATACCGTCTGTCGTCACCTCCTTGCTCTCGTCACCAGCGGTGTTAACCCCGTCCACCCCCCCCCCCCCCCCCCCCTCCGTGCGCGCGTTCCCTTGTCGCCAGTTTTTTTGCTCTCAGCTGGTACCTGTCTGTGACACGTCCGGCCACTTGCTGAACCCACCGACACTACTACTGCGCTTTCCTACCTTTCTAAGTTATCACTAAACTTACGCTTCACTAGGTCCGCACATCAGTAGTCTCTCTGGGTGCCTCGCAATTCGTGGGTGTTGTCCAAGACATGGCCTCTCGTCCTGTTCGTACTGAGCTAAAGCTACAAACCCATTGACGGCCCCTGACGTCCCTTGCCCGGTGCCACGGTCATCTTCAGCTGGTGCAGGCCCTCACTCGGTAGCTACCTCTTCTTGGTTACTCTGCTACACCGACGATCACACGCTTTACACAGCTCTACAGTTTTTTGCTGACATCTGACCCTTCGTTGTCCTGTCGGCCTCATATTTATGATGAACTTTCTTTCTCTCAATTATTACCCCGTACCAAACATCCAGCTATCCTACATGGGGAAACCCCGCGAAATTTTGTCCCTCGACTAGTAGTAATATTTTATGGTTTTACTCGCTACCCCCAAACACCAATTTGCCCCAACGATAATCTTCAGCATGCTGTCTCTAATATCGCTCACAGCGGGGAAGTTGTTATGTTTTCCCGTTGGAACAGGCGTATACCCACCATATCCATGCTGAGCGCAAGGAGGATGCAACCACGACTTTTGTGGTAAGTTTCTACTGGTGGTGTAACTGCTTACCGGTCATATTATATTAGACAGATGTCATCGAAATAGGTGATGTGTTTTGTATTATAGTAGACTAAAGGTGTTGCTAGTTGGCTTTCAATATATTTGTCTTTCTGCCGTTCTGTTAATAGGTAGCCGTCGTGTCATGGGGATGGGAATCGTTGAAAGCAAATGCGAAGACGGCTTCGCTATGTGCAGGTGCTGCTGTTGGCACTGTGGCTACCACTTTTGAGTCCATCTGGCTATTATTATTCACAAGTGTTATTGAACCTCATTGTACCTGGTTCCCCTCGAAACACAGCAGTACCAAACATGGCGTTGAACACTACATACAACTCATGGAATATCCTACCACGTGCGGCACACATACCGAAATTGTGGCCGCCAACCAACTAATGCTTGTGCAACATCCAAGAGCGACTGACATTGGCTGGTCAACCCTATCCATTGCCACCAAGTGCAAACACATGTGACGTACTAGATTGCAACGAGCACCATTCGACGTAGTACGGAACGCAGCATTCCCTGACCGTCAATAATTGGATTGCGCGTACATCAGTAGAACATGCACCCACCGCTATCACAATACTACTACTACTACTACACTACTACTACTACTACTACTACTACTACTACACTACTACTACTACTACTACTACTACTACTACTACTTCTACTACTACTACTGCTACTACTACACTACTAATAATACTACTACTACTACTACTACTACTTTTACTACTTCTACTTCTACTACTGCTACTACTACTACT
Organism: Undaria pinnatifida; assembly: GCA_012845835.1. Lineage (NCBI taxonomy): Eukaryota > Phaeophyceae > Laminariales > Alariaceae > Undaria > Undaria pinnatifida. Next base: position 1,300,400 of record JABAKD010000025.1, read on the forward strand.
GCTATTAATATTACTACTACTACTACTACTACTACTACTACTACTACTACTACTACTACTACTACTACTACTACTACTACTACTACTACTACTACTTCTACTACTACTACTGCTACTACTACACTACTAATACTACTACTACTACTACTACTACTACTACTACTACTACTACTTTTACTACTTCTACTTCTACTACTGCTACTACTACTACTGCTATTAATATTACTACTACTACTACTACTACTACTACTACTACTACTACTACTACTACTACTACTACTACTACTACTACTACTACTACTACTACTACTACTACTACTACTTCTACTACTACTACTGCTACTACTACACTACTACTTCTACTACTACTACTACACTACTACTGCTACTGGTACTACTACTACCACTACTACTACTACTACTGCTACTGCTGCTACTACTACTACTACTACTACTACTACTTATACTACTAGGACTACTCTTTCTTTGAAGCAATGCACTAGCTCATTCATGCCACAAGATTCCTCTAAGAAGAGCAGTGGGGTTTATCAATGTGGGTACGTGCCACACCATTATAGGTGAAACCACATATTCATACGTGTCTCCCTTTTCGCCTTGGGATGCCCCCGGATTTTCACATTTCCCGCATTCCGAAGGGGAACCTTGTATGTACATCTATAATGAGTGTATTTTCATTTTTTATAATAATGTGATCTTCGTTCCTTTTTGGCCCGCTGCTCTCCGGAGGCAGAGAGTTTTTTCTAGCACTTTCGGCTGCGGGGCAAACAAGGCTGCCATGGGTACATGGTTAAGCATGTATGTCTGGGTGTCGGCCGAGCTCCGTGGCGGTGCTCGACGCATTAAACGTCCCTGAGCTGGCTCTATTTGACAAGGGATTGCGTTCCGCCTCCCTAAGACGAGCAGGTCACTTGGAACACACCAAATCGTTTACCAAATTTTGATATTTAATACGAGTATACTTCTACGATTAATCATTGTTTGTTCCTTTTTGTTATGTTTTTGTTTAAATATGGCCCGCCCTCGCTACACTCGCGCATTTTGTGATCCCCGAGTCTCAAGTCGCCTGCTCTGTCTTTATCACACCCTCTCAGCATTTGCGGCAGAGGAATCAGAAGTAGCCGCAGCACAACAGTAGCAGCAGAAGGAGCAATTTACAGTCAGGAGTAATACACATCTGCCGAGCGATATGTCTCTCTCGGCGGCGAGCAGGGTGCAGGCAGGGGTCAATCGTGCGCGGAAATATGCCCTGTTCTCTCGCTTAGTATGTCGTGTCGGCCTGGAATAAAAGAAACAATACGAAACAAAAATCTTATCGTAAGGTCCCCTACTTTTTGGCCCAGCAAAAAACTGTGAACAAATCCGCAACGTTTGATGGGTTTCCTCGTGCACCGTGACCGCTGCCTGGAACCGTGTGCGCCTGTGAACGCCCGACGAGGACCGGGTCCCCTCTACTTCGAGGGATCGGGGCTGCCGATTTCCGTCGCGACTTGGCCGGCATTGGTCGGGAGAGGGTGGCTGGGGATGGGGCTCTTGGTGCCTGCATGATGACTAAAAATCTCGGCGTGCCGCGCTTAAAGAAACTGCGATTGGACATGAATATACCAACTGCGTAGGACACAACGCGCGCACCAAACGGATTTTGTATTTCCGTCCACGAGGACAGGTTGCTTATGCCACAGGAACGAGGACGGTATATATGAGCTGCTTGGACTGTGTGCGTGTGCGTGGGTGTATATGTGTAGTGTGTTTATGCGTGTGCCTGTTGTGGTGCGTATAGGACATGATGAGTGGACAGGCCAAGCGGTACTGGTGACTCCCTTTTTGCGTTGCGACGTCCCAGAAATTACCCAGTACACACATCCCGAAGGGGAAGCTTGTATTCGGGTACAATATGAAGTAAAACCACTACGTTTGCAACGCCACAAAATGGCTTAAAAGCCCATAGATGATGTGTCGCTACATCTGGCAGCAGGACAAGGGCACGATAGGAACACAAGACATCAGTAGACCTGAACAACGTTCGTTCGTTCGTTCTCCGCGACTCTGAGTGTGCCCTATGATGAGTGATCTCTTGTACAGAACAAAATGTTGAATTCCGCTCGCGATGAATGCATGCGACATAATGGACATTTTGATATGACGGCGAGGAGAGTATAGACTAATATGCTAACCCGCGAATCCCATGTTCGAAAGGAAGGGCGCTCGAGAAAACATATAATAATGGTGTGTGAGATGGGCGTTCGAAGAGCTTTAGGATCAAGTGTGCACCGCCCGACGCCTGGTTGGTGCAGGACGCCAGATCTCACTCATCGGTTTTCCCTCGATCAATACGGGTGTGTGAGAGTGCCTTTCTTTGCATTATTACATCAAGGAGAGCAGAAGATAGATCACTTCGGAACAGTAGAGATCGACGTCCACCGCATTTTCCACCATGTCTCGACGGCAATAACAACCCGAGCATCAGGCCTGGCCTGGACCTCCGCTGGCCTGCCACATATACAGGGAGAGTACACAAGAACTTGCGTACGAGAACCTGGTAGACCCAAGGAGCCCATTTCAAAGGTTAACTCACATTATACAACACTTATTGTTTAATGCTTACTGAATTTCACAGAAGATGCCTGGTTTTGTCCGCCTCAATGCGGGTTATACACGTTCCGTTTGCAGAACAGGGTTGAACGTCTTAGATCTGTTGACCCTGGCATTTGCAGGTGAGTCACTGACCTGTGTCCTTCACAAGGGTATACACACCCCGTTACACGCGCAATCGAAGTATCACACGCAGTTTGCAAAGCTGATTTTGACCAGAAATCCTTGTTGGTCGATCTCATCATTCATTCATTCATCACAGCTGAAGAAGCATACGTATTTCATATTTATATTGTGTACGAGAAGTCTATACTTTCTATCTTCATGGTTGATTATTTTTTCTTCATCCTATTCATCATCGTCGCTCTACTGTCCTCGCCCTCCCTCCCGGCAGTAACTCAGATTTGGGGTCATATAGAGCGGACCCTCCTCCCCCTTCCCCACTACGGTACGTGTCTTCATTTTTATAGCCAGCAGAACTTAGTGTTTAGTTCCCCCTCGTCGACTCGCGTCGAATTGTATCCACCCACGCTGCTATTAATAGGCGCTCTCAGCTGTTGGTCTTTCTTTTGCATTTCGAAGATAATTTACAGGGTGGAAACAACTAACAATCAACAGGAAATATAGACTATATTCAACGTAGAACAGGGGGGGCCGATTCATTTTTCCCGATACTTGACATCAAAATAGCCAACTTCAAGCCTCCCGTCAGGGGGGGAGGGGGTACCTGACACAACCCTCTCTCTTAAGCGCTATGCTAAAAGTACTGTATAAAACCGAACGCACATACTAAATCCTACATAACCAAACACACACCAAATGTTGCATAATACCGAATACACACTAAATCCGATATATACCGCAAACACTGAATCCTGGATTAAACCGAACAAACACTGAATCCTATATAAATTTGAACGCATAGTCCATACTAAATCTGACGTAAAACCGAACACGCACCAAGTCCTATAAAAAAACCAACACGCACTGAATCCTATACTAAACCGAACATTGGGGACGGTAGAAAGCTGCCCCCCCCCCCGCCCCTCCGAGCTAGATATAAGGCCTCCCATGGAACTATGATGCTACGGGGAGGCGACCTAGTGGTCACAGCTGCGTGGCGACAGCGACTTCAACCGTATTGGGTGGTACGAAGCAGCTATATAAACGAGGTCGCGCCTGGCTATAGCATGAAGCAGAACACCCGGAAAACCAGTGGGATCGGCAGATTTCATGGCGAGGCGCGCGGACAACCGTTCGCTGTAGCTGCGGTGAAGCGTTGAAATCCTGTATCCTATTTGGTATCTGTGGTATCCGGTACCAAACTTGTACCTTTGGGTATCTGGTACCATGTCATGCCACCAGTCAGTATGTTACGATCAGCTTTGCTTTTTGCGGCCGAGTTGTAGCACAATCCTTGCTCGCACATGCGAATCATGGTACTACAGCAGCAGCAGTAAAACGCTTCCCGCGGCTACAACAACAGCAGTCGAAAACCCTGCAAGCCGTTGCTTTGTGTGTGTTAAAACATTGCCGCTGGGTGCTGCCCTATTTGGACGAGGCATTTTTTCATGACTTTTTTAGACCCTCTTACTCCGGTACTACACAGCACCGCTCGGAACTCATATCTCGGTAGGAGTGGACCATAATCTCGACCAACGATTGACGGCGCAGGATGTCGTTGACATCTCTCGCCTGCTACGTGAGTTTGTACATGTTAGTACACCATTGTCGCCACCGTCGAAAATATATTACATATATCGCACATAACGCGCGGGATATGTGACAAGATGTGATGTGATGTTGCGTCGTTCGCCATGATGTGAGGGTATGCATCTTGGGAACGATTGTCAAACTAAAATCCAACAACAAAACAACAAAAGTGGGGGGGTTAGGCGTATGTTATCCCAATCCCCGCTCCCCCCCTGGGTCAGCAGGCTCTATAGGGTTAGGGTATATGGTAATCGCGTTACTGACTTTTGCTTATATTATTTAGAATATATAGTCTAGATATATATTTATTTCGAGAGCACCACTAACACGAGCACCAGGCGTGGACGCGACATCTACAGGACCACAACATCTTCGACGACATGGGCGAAAAAAAGAGGGTTTAAAATCGTACGTTAGATAATAATAATGTGAAAAGGAAACTTGTCCAGAGGCAAATGTTATGTGCGCCAGCTAGCGTTGGGCTTCCAAAGGAACTGAGTTAAGTCGACACACGACGCGTATGAAAATACGTGGAAGTGTGGTGAGCTAAGGCTTTATTTCTCCCCTTCCGCCGAAGGATGAAAAAAAAGAAAGAAAGTTGAAACTGCGGTAGACCACAGCTACCAACCTACTACGTTCGCAGGGTATATTCCGTGCCTACCTGCCGTCTGCATGATAGCCTGACAACCTCTGCGAAACGAAGTAGCATATACCTAACTAAGTAAGTTAAATGAGCGCGGGCATGTGACGCGATTCTTTCAAAACACAGACGAGTTGAGCACTTCTCCCCCTTGTGGTGAATGGTGGTGATATTGCATGACACATGACACATCACACCTCGCTTGCTGTAATTGGAAGATGTATCTGTTGTCTCAGAATTGGCACCCTCAGAACCCCACATTGACACCGGTAAAAATAATGGGCGTGTAATCGTACAATAATAGCTAAACTCAATGTGAAAAGGAACTACTGGCAAATAGGTTGAAATTACGGTAGACCACACTACCTAGTACGGGTATTTATTAACTACCGCCTGCATGATCGCGTCCCAACCTCTGCCAAATGAAGTATGCCTAACGAAATACCGTAATTTAGCGCGGGTGTGACAAGCGTTCTTTTTAAAACACTGACGATTTGCATTTCTCCCCCTAGTGCTCATTGGTGGTATCACTGCATGATGACCACGTCACCTCGCTTGTTGTATTTTGCAAGAAACATCTCTGTCATATAATTAGCAACCCCGGAGCCCCACATCGGCACGGTAAAAAATTCGCAACCCATAGGGGTGACCAGGTAAACACTGACGATTTGCACTTCTCCCCCTCGTGTTCAATGGTGGTGACATTGCATGACCAAATCACCTCGCGTGTTGTATGTTGCAATATGTACATCTTTCTTTTAATTGCCGAACTCAGAGCCCGACGTCGACACGCTATAATCATGGTAACTACATGGTTAACTACATGGTTACACCTATATATCCATTGAAATGTTCTATATGTCTGTTGCGATCCGTGTACATTTTTCACCACGAAGCTAAAACACATTGTTGTTGTTGTTTTTGTTTTGTCGTTCTCGCATTACCTCGCACAATCAAGTCCGTGGTCACAGGACAGGCTCTAGTCGCTCTGGAGCTGAAGAATACCTTAGGGAAAAACACAAACAACCCAAGGTAGTACACGCATATTATAAAAATTAAAATACACTCCAGCTGTGAGATCGAATATTTTGTCGAAACTCATCTTTGCAAGCTGTGTGTGATACTCCGATCGCGCGTATTACGGGTTGTGTGTCCTCATTAATGATATAGGTCGGCGACCCCCCTTGCAACTACAGTGTAGCTACCAGGGTCAACAGGGTAATGTTAGGCAGTCTGTGCGCGGAAACTATAAAACCTGTTTCTGAGGGGGACAAAATCTGATAGCTGTGGAAGTAAATGCATAAGTTTATCAAGTGAATGTTGTGAGTCGAATATCCGGTGAGGGGAGGGCGGAGGTTTTAAGGACGTGGGGGCCTGATTTTGATCAAAAGGGGGGGCGGGAGGGGGGGGAGGGGGGGAAGGGGACGGGTGGGGCAGGTCTATTTGTGCGTGGAACTATAAATAGTTCTTGTGGGGGAGGGGGAGGAATGTGGCGGGGGGGGCCGGGGGCGGGGGGGGACGGCTTTAGGTCGCATAGATGTAGGGGTTGGCTATACGCGTGGTGCTAGGTCTAGGCGATGGTGCGGGTGGTGGGTGAAGGAGGGGGCGTTGGGGACGGGGGTGGGTGGGAATTGCAGCAGCGGCATGGACGGCTCTGAAACGATAACGAGGCGATATCCGGGGCGCATATATCACAGCTGACGCAATTCATGCCTCCGCCAGAAACATGTAAAAGTGAAATCGGGAGTCAGTCTACGATGTGCCAGGTCCATGCCGGTGCAAACGTCTCATTACTCACGCCTGGAGAAACCAACTATTCCGATTGCCACCCAAGGAAGACTACCACTTATATATTACACGTAGTATCTATCACTACGCATACGCACGACAGGCGTGAGTCAATTGGAGGAAAGAAACACAGAGAAGAAAAGAAGCTAAAGGAAAGGAAAGAAGAAAGAAGAACACGAAACAAAACGAAGAAGGCAAGGAAAGAGAAGAAAAAGACAAGAAAAGCAGGAAACGACTAGACGAGTAGAGGAAGCAAAGCAAGGAAAGAAGAAGAAGAGAAAAAAGAACAAAGAAAAAGAAAAGAAAGAAAAATGTCATACTAGCAGACCCTAGGAACTGGCTAAGGATGGCATTGGGCTAACAGAGGGTATCACGTCCATCGTCAATGGCACCTGGGAGAGAACGCAATATGGCGAAGAAGTCAGGGCGGTTTTATGCTATCTTGTGACGGCCATTAGAAGGCCCACAACTTTCAATACGATGATGGCCAAACCCAGACTTCAGTCTCTTGGGCATGACGCTCCACCTTTACCCCTCCCCCATTCCTCCCTTTCTCCCTCCCCCCTCCCCCCCTCCCCCAGTCCTCTCCCCCCCCCCCCCGTATAACACACCAAAACCATGTTTTGCATATCACACTTAACATTAAATATGTTTAAAATATAAACAGTACCAGGCACGTGATGTAAACTGATGCATTCCTTCTACAACCGTCAAATATGTCCCCCAAATATATACAGTCTCCGCGCCCCACCCTCCCCCCCCCCCGATCCCTCTTGTTCAAACACCCCGCCTTACATAAAAATTCTACCTGAGAGTATGAAACACTACCAGGCTGTTGATATCACCTCGCCATATATTTCTAGCCATCCATGCCGTAGCTCCCATCCCCCCCCCCCCCCGCTAACACCCCCTCCTTCCCCAACACCCGCACCATCGCCTAGACATAGAACCACGTGTATAGCAAGTTCCTACATCTATGGGACCTAAATCCGTTGGAAATCTCCCCCCCCCCCCCTCCCGTCCCCCCTTCCCGGACCCCGTCTCCCGCCAACCCTTCGAACACTCCGCCCGCTTCTCACTGGTTGTACGACTTACAGCATACACTCGATACACTAATGTATTTCCTTCGACAGCTGTCAGATTTTGTCTCCTCAACAACGGGTTGTAGAGATTCCGCGCACAAACTGACTAACATCACCCTGTTGACCCCGGTACAGGCTACACTGTGCAGTTCCAAGGGGAGTCGCCGACCTCTATCCTTAATAGCACATACACCAAGCAATACGAGCGATCAGAGTTTCACACACAACTTGCAAAGACAGACTTTAACAAAATCTTCGATCTCACAGCTGAGGTGTATTTTTTTATCCAATATAGACCAGTCTACATATGAGAAATAAAAATACTCTTTCAACTGGTTGTTGATGTGCTCTGCACCGATGTTACGCAGGACCATGACGTGTTTGACGGTGAAGGACACCAATACTATTTTCCGACAAATCCTTTAGGTTTGAATCTCTTTATGATGCCATATGTGGAAATCATGATCTCAAACGACGTGGAATAACCGGAGGAACTACTTTATCACCGAAATAAAGTGCCCAAAGTAGCATTTCATATTGTTTTGGAATCGAATATACAAGCGTATGATACGATTAGTTACAATATTTTTTCCAAATAAATTTCCTGGCCAACGCCCGTCTCGGGATTCCGCTGTGCAAGAAGCCAACCAATGCCCGACGTACAACGTGGTCTTGTGGCGTCATAGACACTCCGCGTCCGCGATTGACAACCATTAGTATGAATAGTCAGCGTCGCGTCTCGACTGCCGGATTGAAACATCAAAACGTACCTCCCGCAGGGTTTTCGCGAGGTGGCCTTGTTTCATCTCCTCGTCACTCACGTTCACGCTTCACCTGCGGCAGAGCTGCTGCAAGCGAGGTAGCCGTGTGGGTCCGCCCGGAGCCACCCTGGATTTGGCTGGGAATGAGGAGTCTCCACGGCATCCGCGGAACTGGCCCTGTTGGTCGAGCATGGACTACGCTTTATATTTTTCTCCTTGGCACGGCTGGGAATCTGGATTCGCTGGCCTCCGCCCAATCTGTTTGTGACGAACCGCAAACCACTCCAATTCGAGTCCAAAATGCAACTGGCGTTGGGACGCTTCGAGCCGTTTTAAACTGCACCGGCGGTGGTGAAGTTCAGGTTGACTGGGCTGGCCGTGTCGCGGTTGACACTCCGATTGCGGTTTTGGAGGGCACCTTCCTGTCCGTGACAGGGGACGACTCCTTGGCCGAGGTGCACGCAGACAGCTCCCTAGCCAACGGGACCCGTTTGTTCGAAGTTTCTCGAGGAAGCGGTCTGACCCTGACGAGACTAACGCTGTCCGGAGGTTCCGCGGGGAACGGCGGCGCGGTTTTTTCACAATACGCCAACTTGACGCTGGAATACTGCACCTTTGAAGGCAACGTAGCTACAGACGCAAACGGTGGAGCGGTGTGGACGAACAATGGGAACGTCACGATAGTGGGCGGAGAGTTCTTGGGCAACAGCGCGACTCGATACGGAGGCGCCGTTCATGCAGTCGATGGTAGTTTGATCGTTCGAGGTGGATCGAGGTTCGAAGGGAACAAAGCAATCGGAGGTGGTGCACTTTTCTGTGGGTTGAACGACGTGGGATCGGATAAATTCGCGGCTGTATGCTCTATCACTGACGCGAGGTTCGTGTCCAATATTGCTGCTCGCGATGATCAAGATGCTGTGGATTTTTTGTGGAACCTCGATGGGGGTGGAGCCGTGATGTCCCTGTTTGCGAGTGTAGATATTACTGATTCTGTGTTCAGCGCAAACTACGCGCTGCTTTCGGGCGGGGCTTTGCATGGCGGGCTTGACACGAATTTCGTCGTTAACGGGTGCAAGTTTGGAAACAACACATCGGGAAAGTACGCTGGCGCGATCACCGCCTCTTCTATGACGTTGGGAGGTGGCACCCAGCTCACAAACAACTCGGCCATCGACGACGGCGGCGCGGTGAGTGATAATTTTGCATGTTTAGACTAATGCTCTTGGTCCACTATAATTCTATGTAGTCTAGTCTTGCATGATTAATATTATGTGTAAATAAGATGTGGACGATATGGAAGTTGTCTATATCTCTCGGTTGTCTCTGCTGTGACCACATTTTGATCTGTCACGCTTCTCAATAGAAACCTGCGAATATGAACAGCAGTATATTTGCGTATAATACGTACAAACAGTGGGATGTGGTTGGGTACAAGCTGGCTCCAGGAAGAAACATAAAATTCCGACTTCGGGCAATTCAGAACGGAATACGTTGAATATTTACAAAATTTTAAAACACTCTCCACCTACCTCCCTGTGAGACCGAAGATTTTGTCGAAACTCGTCTTTGCTCGTAGCTGTGCGTGATACTCCGACCGCGCGTATTACGGGTTGTGTATCCTCATTAAGAATATAGGTCGGCGACTCCCCCTTGGAACTACAGTGTAGCTATCAGAGTCAGCAGCTGGGGTGATGTTGGTCAGTCTGTGCGCGGAAACAATAAAAAAACCCATTTCTTTGGGGGGTCAAAATCTGCCAGCTGTGGAAGGAAATGCATCCGTTTATCAAGGAATACGTTGAATGTACATGTGTCAAAAGTAAAGTAATGGAAACGACGGCATGGACAAGGGGAGCACATTGGTGCATCGAGATGTTGAGCGTGCGAAAGGAACTTCGCGATATATGGACATTGTTTGTGTTGCTTGGTAGGCGTTATTTCACAGGGGTGTATTATTCCTGTTGTAAACTCGATATTGATTGCATGCAGCCCATATATCAGTCGATTCGTCAAGTGTTTCGATACTAGACATACATGTTGGCATGACCGCATCAGCAAGGGGAAGACGCCCACGGCACATGGTAATTACTTGAGCCGTACAAGGTTGTTGGATGAAACGCCTGCCAAAGGACTGGAACAATGGGCCCTTTGAGAATCCTTAGCTTACACACCAGGTACATTTTTCGCTTCACGGAAAACACTTTTTTAGCTACCAAATTCAAGATATATATGCTTGTAAACGAAATTATTATTGGCTAGTTGTTCTTCACGACCATACGAAACATCGTGGGAACGGCCATTTCTATAGTTGTTTTTTCGCCTGTGCTTTTGGGTCAGGGTTGCCAAAACATAGAAAAGTTAAGATGTACCTCCTTCACCAAAAAGTTGTTTTTTCATGTCTATAGAAGAAGAGGGCCAAAATTAGTTTTTTTCGTCAAGGTCAAAACGAAACCTCCCAAAATTCGTTTCAACTCGTGTACAAATAGGGGGCATAAGTCTGACGCCGGAACGTTCCTGCTCGCGATGGACCAGCTAGTGTAGCAATAATACTTCGGGTATGTTTTCTTTTGTTTATCCTCCGGCGGATGGGGAAAAATGCTGACCACACGTCCACGTATTTTCACCCACGCTCAAGGGTTTACCTGGTAGTTTCCAATATTTACAAGGTTTCTGCCCTGACTCGCAACGCCATGTCGACGCGATTCCAAGACCATCGGACAACAATGGAAGGGTCCGTCGGGGCCAACTTCTTGTTTTTTCATGGTCATGATGTGTCTAAAGTAGGACCTGACATGTGCCTATATACACAGTATTTACGTAACAGGGATGATGCCTGAAGCTCGAACGAACAACTAAACTATTTAGTCGATATCTACAGCCGCTTGCTGTATGTAGCAGGTTTGTTAGCTAGCTGTTTTTGCTTACCTCCAACAACTCAGTGCTCAGCCCAAGTCACAAAAACAATGTCAAACGGGCGGAAAACTAACTTATAAGGCCGCTGCATGAGACGAAAACGTCATTGTGCTAAAAAAACAACACCGGAAAACCAAGCTCGACATTACCTTGCGACTGTAATTGTTGGTTCAGTGTCTCAGTGCAACCAACATAATACTCCGAAGTATTAGATTAACAGATGGGTGGAAACATCGAAAGATAACCCACTATCGGCAGAAAGAACTAGAAATGACAGGCTAAGTTTGTTTGCAGCTACTTCTCCTGCGGCGCGCGCGTTCCGACGCACAGCAGAAGGCTGGTGTTGTTGCTGTTGACCGATACAACTGCCACCCAACAGCAACGAACGAGAGATGCTCCCGCAGTGACGCTCAACTCACTGAACAATTGGCGCCACATATAGCATAGTGTAGACTCTGCTGTACCTAACCCTAACCTTGTCACACAATACAGTGTTACCTCAAGGTAGTACAACCGCAGCAAAAGTCGTGTAGTGGTCCTTTTAAAGTAGTGCTTACCTGGCAAGCAAGAATTCACGCAATCCAGCCGGCAGGGGCGGTCTAGCGAGGTGAAATCAAGCCACACAGCGCTGCGAGAAAACAACAAAACGTGCGCATCCAACATAATAAGGAAGCAATTTAGGGCAACCTAGGAATTTTACGTCTTTTCCATTTTTCCCTTGCCAACAATATATGGTGTTCTTCCTTCTTGTTTTGCCCTTGTGTTCGTTGAAGTTGAAGCTGTGCGGCCACATTTCCTTGCTGTGATTGCAATGCGTAACTCTCTGTGTCCCAGTTCGTGATCACAGACAGATATCGTCTCTCTCGGAGGAATCGGCACGGACACTACAAATATTTACAATTATGCTGGGTGTAGATGGGTAAAAATGTCTGCATATTATTGCTTAGAACGCAGTCGTGATGAGGGAATACGTGAGCTTGCCAGCGGGGTGGCTGGGTGACGAAAAATTCCCACTATACAACAAACCCAACAATGTGCCTGCGCGGAATCTTAAGGTTTAACGCTCTCATTTATTTGCCGAGTTCTATGTGGCGGCCCACAGATCGGAGTAACTATTAATATCACAATATCGAAACGTGGCGCACAATGCGGCTGGCTGTGCGCCACGTTTCGCGCCTCTTCCTGACCCGTTGTGGGTTGGGGTTGGGGTCAGAGCTAGCGTCAAGGTTAGGGTTAGGGTTGGGGTTAGAGGTTGCCGTACCTTCGTTTCACCAGGAACTGCGCCTTATCTCGCAAACTAGATCAATAGCCTATCGCTCGAAATATCCGCGCGACCAGATCGTTCGGAGAGCTCGCCCACTAACCAAACAGCCAGCGTCAAAAAAACGTACGTATGGCATATGCGTACATACAAAAGGCCTGACTGACTGGGTCAAATGAAAAAAAAAGTAGCCAAAAAGGGAAAGGAAGCAAGGAGCGTAGAAGAAACAAAGTTCACTCCAATGTTGTTGTTGTTGTTGTTGTTCTCACATTAACCCAATACAAGAGTACAAAGTGGATAATTGAGACTGACAGAAGAATATCATGTTGGGCACAAAAGGAGGGCATCAAGTACTACAGGAAGAATGGGCACTGAGGGTAGAACACAACAAGCCGAGGAAGTCTGGGCGGCCTTGCTCTCAATAAGTACGTGCAAGGACACCCCACACTGTAGATCACCGCCTAGCTAGAAGACACCTGGTGTAGTGTTGCATGACGCCTGTACTCAAAAGTGGATGCGCGCGCAAAACAAGCCATGTTAGCGAGACATGGATTTCAAGTAAAATTCGAATACAATAACTAATTGCTTATTACACATGTTACACATAATATACGATAAAAAAAAAAAAAAATACACTCCAGCTAGCTGTGACATCGAATATTTTGTCGAAACTCATCTTTTCAAGCTGTGTGTGATACTCCGATCGCGCGTATTACTGTTATCCCATTTGTCACGCAAAACTTTCAATAGTCTTACTATTTATAGTAGTATTGAGCAGCACAATTTCGGCAAGCTTCCCCAATAAGGTCTTCCAAAGTTGTCCTCATGTTGAGTAATAATAATGCTGTGTGTCGAACGTTCTGGCACGGTAACAATGTCCGACTACCCTACTTATCCCTTTTCCGTTTTCTTCATCCCATTATTACCTTTGCACTACTCCCTCTCCCGGCAGTAACACAGATCCAGGTTTGCATAGCGGGCCCTCCTCCCCCCTCCCCGCTACGGTACGCGCCTTCGTTTTTATCGCGGGAAGACCCTTCAGCATTTTCTCCTTCGTCGACTAGCGTCGAATCCCTGCATGTATGTGCTAAACTCCGTACATACGTAGCGGGCCATTCAACCCCCTGCACGCTACGTACGGTACGCGCCTTGTTCGTTTCTATCGCGAGAAATAATTAAGCATTTTCTTCGCTCGTCGACTCGAGTCGAATCCCTGTATGCATGTATTGTGCTGAAACTCCGCACACCTGTAGACCACCTTTCCAAATTGCCCTCTTCCATTGAGCTGCGTACCACGTATAAAGATAGCTAATCGTGGTTGTTCAACTACACGTAATACCCCCCCATAGCAACCATGGTTGTTCGATTATACGGCAGGTGTGCCCAAGAGGCTAACGTCCCCAAATGTTGTCTATTTTTTTTTTTTTTTTTTTTTTTTTTTATCCTCCGCGGATGGGGAAAAGTTAAGCTTTAGCTCACCACACTTCCACGTATTGTCATACGCGTCGTGTGTCGATTTTACTCAGTTGCTTTCGCAGCCCAACGCTAGCTGGCGCACCCTTCGGGTCCCATCGTAGGTTTAGCGTAAGCTGTCCCTATCAGTGGTCTTCGTTAAAACTATTATTCTTGTACTATTGTATAGTGCCTACGTATAGCTCACGTGACACCATCGCATATAAATGTAGACGACCTTCAATCAATACATACCAGGGTGTGTACAGAAACACCAACACAACAGGATATACCGTAGGTATCATTTGTATATTATAAAAAATGAAAGTACACTCCAGCTGTGAGATCGAATATTTTGTCAAAACTCATCTTTGCAAGCTGTGTGTGATACTCCGATCGCGCGTACTACGAGTTGTGCGTCCTCATTATTAAGGATATAGGTCGGCGACTCTCCTTGCAACCACAGTGTAGCTATCGGGGTCAACAGGGTGATGTTAGGCAGTCTGTGCGCGAAAACTGACCCAGGCTACAGTAGGGGGGTCCCCTTTTGGGCCTTTTATTTCAGTGGCCAGGGGTCACTCGCGCGAGTAACCCCTTTGTTCCTATGCGATTTTACGTATTCGTCATGTTTTTCATTGGCGAAATAAACTCGCAATGCAAAGGTGTTCTAAGCTGCGCCGAAACAAATGCCTGAACCATCTTCATCTGTGGGGTACAGAGCCACTCGTGCGAGTGGCTCAAACACGCCAGTGAAAATGGGGGTACCCCCACTACCGTAGCCTTGGTCAACTATAAAACCCGTTCCTGAGGGGGACAAAATCTGACAGCTAGCTGTGGAAGGAAATGCGTCCGTTTATCAAGTGAATCATGTGGGTCGAATAACCGGTGATGATCGGAGGGCGGAGTTTTGAAGGACGTGGGGGCTTTGTTTTGATCAAAAGGGAGCGGGGTTGGGAGGGGGGGGGCAGCTTAATTTGTGCGTGGAAATTATAAGTCCCTCAAGGGGATAAATCTGACGGTTTTAGAAAAATAATGTATATTATGTTACTCACACATACTGCCGTTATACAGAAATATACAGCACCACCATTATTAGATGTTAATATCACTAACGCAACAACACCACGTGTATTTTGCTCCTATCCACCTGATATTTTGTCTTTGATATATTTGGCACTTGCATTTAGCATGCAGGTAAATTGTTTTGCTCCCGTCCACCTCCGCCTTCCCCTCCCCATGGCAACCCGTCCAACCTCCCTCCGCCTCCTCCCGAATACAACCTTGCCACAGTTACAAAGCACGCTACCAGGCAGTTGATGTAGTATATTTACCTTTCAGTCCATCCATGCAGTAGCTCCAGTTCGTGCTTATTTGATAAATGGTCTTCACGTTCGAATCAAGCCCTTCCCTCCTTCCTTCCCCGCCGCCCACACCATCGTTTGATAGCATCACGCGCGTGCTGTAAATTGCCATATTCCCTAATGCGACCTAACCCCCCCCCCCCCCCGCTTTGAACCGCTCGCCCTCTGCCCTCTCCGGTCATACGACTACAGGAAAGACTATATATATTAAAGTGGTGGTCCATTCTCCACGGACGTCAGATTCCGTCCGCCTCGAAAACATTTTTCTTGTAGTTTTTGTCACAGATTGATGAACATCACGTTCCAGGGAGAGTTGCCGACCTATACTGGTGTCTTTGAAGTGGACATAACCCCTTCACAGCTGGAATCCCTGTTTGGGACAAAATTACTTGGATTTAGTGTAGGGAGGGGTTCGGGGGGTCTAAAGGGGTTAATCACCCACTCACAGTAGTGCACGTCATCGGAGTTTCACACACCACAGCACAGCTTGCAAAAACGAGTTTCGAGGAAATCTTTGATCTCACCGCTCTGGAGGACTTTATGTTGACTTTTTATATTGATAGGAATACATACTACCTTGTAAGACACACATAGTAATGCGCGCGACCGGAGTATCACACACGGCTTGCAAATAATAGGAGTTTCTACGAGATCTTGGATATCACAGCTGGATTTGAGTGTATTTCCATTTGTATAGCAAACGATTTCATGGTAACTCGCAACTGTAAACTATAATACGATTACTGAACGTTTTAACGACGACTGAATGAACGGAGCAACCACTATTGAATGAATGCGAGCGGAAATGGGGGCATGAGTAGCGTGATGATGTGGTGATGTGCACGGACCACAATGAATGATGAAACGAGTCTATCCTACCGATTGGTTGATAATGTGTTGCACAGACACAACAAGACAACTCACAGACGCAGCAGTATATTCTTCGAAGTATTCACTTGTACATACAGGTGCATACAACGTGTTTCACACATATATTATACCCCCCCCGCCCCCAATGCACCCTCATTCCTCACCACCCGCACCATCGCCCATTACTAGACCTAGCACCACGCGTATAGCAAACCCCTACATATGTGCGACCTAAAGCCCTCCCCCCCCCGCCCCCCTCACCACACGCCCCCCCCCTCCCCCACAAAAAGGATTTATAGTTTCCACGCTGCAATTATTGAGCTGCTTCACCCTTCCCCTCCCCCCCCTCCGTCCCTCTCTCCCCCTTTTTGATCAAAATCAGGCCGCCACATCCTTCAAAACTCCGCCCTCCCCTCACCGGATATTCGACTTGCAGGATTCACTTGGTAAACTGATTCATTTCCTTCCACAGCTGTCAGATTTTGTCCCCTTCAGAAACGGGTTTGATAGTTTCCGCGCACAGACTGCCTAACACCACCCTCTCGACCCTGATAGCTACACTGTAGTTGCAAGGGGAGTCGCCGACCTATATCCTTGATGAGGACACACAACCCGTAATACGCGCGATTGGAGTATCACACACAGCTTGCAAAGATGAGTTTCGACAAAATATTCGATCTCATAGCTGGAGTGTATTCTAATTTTTGTAATATATTACACTATACATACCGGCAACAAATCACCTGTAACAGGTGCGGATAGTTTTGTTGGTGTCACATTGCCTCGCATAAGCATTTCCGTGATCATAGGAGAGGCTCCAGCCACTCTGTGTGAATGTGGTGTTGTCTCCTTATTGAACCGTTCTTTCCAATTGGTTCTTCTACCCTGCGACATCAGTAAATCCAGAGTTCGTGGCGATTCTTCATCCTAAAGAGATGCTACTTCTCTCTATTTTTTTCAATATTTTTCTCCATCCCATTTAGTATCTTCGCACTACTCTCGCGCTTCCTCCCAGAAGTAACTCAGATCTGGACTCGCATAGGGGGCCCTCCTTCCTCCTGCCCACCACAGAATACGTGCCTTCATTATTTATCGCGAGTAGAACTGTTCATATTCTCCCCTCGTCGACTCGCGTCGATTTGTGCGTACCCACGCTGCTAGGCGCTGTCAGCAGTGCATCCTTTTTTTAAGCATTTTTATGAACACACAGCAGTCAAAATCTCACCACACGGTGGGAATCGAACTCAAGGATCAACGCTAGTAGTATTCGAAGGAAACCACTATACCACCGGGGCGACCGGTCCTTTTGTTGTCGAACCTCACAAGGCGTTAGTAGTGAAATGCCGTGAAAAAGCCGGAACACTGCAAACAGTGCTAAACCCGGCCGTTTCAAACAAGAGTTGTGAAAATGACACTCGATAGGTGTCAATTTGGTTAGAACTCTGGGCTGAAATAATACTCTATTAATATTAGTAGCAAGATCAAAAGAAGACTGAGAGTGTGCGCGGTGAGGGCGAACATATGCACGTATGAAGAACCTCAAGGTAGACAAGGATTCAAGCCATGGAGGTACCGGCCCGGAGAAAAAATACAACCATAAACATTGCTGTAATAAGGAGAGTGCGGTGTTTCCTGATATATCAACTCACTTACAACCAGCACAGTTTTTTTCACCACTACGAGTAATTGTCCGTCCCGACGCCTTTTACAGAAACGGGCTCTCTCTCCCTGCTGTGATCATGAACAAACTAGTTAATTTTTTCTATATTAAATACATGATATAATGGACAGGAGTCACGTTGCGAACACATCGAGCAGGTATTAAGTTGCACGTGTTAGCGTATACGATTTGCAGCGAGCGGTGCGTCGGTGATTTTCTGACCTCTCCGCCCATCTGCATCAGGCCCAATGTCCGTGCTGATTTCCTCGTAGAGCAGAGAAAGAGGTTACCTCTGAGAGGGGGGTCAGTTCTGGGGTCACAAACTACGATGCAGAGAGAAACGCATTGCAAACACGGCAAACTAGGTGATTTGGCCCTGATGGCTATGATGGCTATGATGGCCCTGATGCTTATGATGGCTATGATGACTATGATGGCTATGATGGCTATATATTATGATGGCTATGCTGGCTATGCTGGCTATGAGGACTATGATGGCTATCATGGCTATCATTGCTATCATGGCTACTATGATGGGTATGCAATGTCAACCACAGTGAGCGCGGGGTCAATAACACCACAATTTGAATGCCAGCTCACCAGATTATTTGCAGTATAAAAGAAAAGGAACGGAGATCGAGGGCGCCCAGACGAGTATTCGACACTGACGTGACATTTTTCAACTTCGAGCCTCCCGACAGGCGGTACCTGACGTATCTGACACCGTCTCATCCCTAAGACGCCATACTAAATACTTTACAAACTGAACGCATACACTAATTCCTATATAAAAATACATCCCGAACACCGGGGACGGTAGAGAGCCCCCCCCCCCTCCTCCCTGCTTGATGCAAGGCCTTACATGGTGCTAAAACGCCATACATACCAAATTCTATATATAACTGAACACAGGGGACGGTATAGAGCCGTCGCCCCCACCCTGCTAGATACAAGGCTTTCCATATAGTGCTATATTATTCCACTGGGAGGCGAGTTATAGGCCACAGATGCGAAGTGACGGGGACTTCAGCCGTACGTAGTGAGTGGTACAATACAGCTTTGAGCTTGCTCCTAGGTGGAGCAGGAGGCCCCCAAGAGCCATGGGATCGGCAGGTTTTTCGCGCGGCGCGCGACAACTGTTTGCTGTAGAAGTGTGGTAAGGACATAGTCTATATCTCCAACGATAGAAGACCACGCACAGGCAAAGTCGATGGGCGGGGGGGGAAGGAAGAGGAGGAGGAGAAGGAGGAGGAGGAGGAGGAGGAGGTAGAGGAGGTGCAGAAGTTGTGCGGTATGCTGTACGCTGACATTGCGGGCATCGTACCGCGATCATCAGAACGGTTGGCAAGGATGCTGACGGTGATCGTGACATCGTGCTCTGCGTTTTGGCTTACGGTCTCCGAAGATAAAACGGACATCATGCGCCTGCCGACTAAAGATGGCGGGGAGGTGCCGTTCGCCATCAATGCAGCCGGCCAGGTACACAAAGAAACGGACGACTTTGTGCCCTTGGGCGGGGCTATCAACGCACACACAGACCTCAGCATGGAGATCACGCATCGCCTTCGAAGAGCTTGGGCGTGGTTCCAGCGGTACAAGATGGAAATCTTTGATCGCCCTGGTGGGTGCTTATTGTTGAAGATGCGGTTCTGAAAGCCGAGGCCATCGAGACTCTATTCTACGGTTGCATGACGTGGATCCCGAACAAGCCTGACTATGACAGGATACGACGAGTTCATCACTACATGCTCCAATGCCTCGGATGGCGGAGACGGAAGGGTGGCGACCACACCCTATCGTACGCCGACGCTCTTGCCAAGACGGCTTCCGAGAGCATAGAAGCGATAGTGCGCATACGAGAATATTGTTGTTTGCGGGATTCGTAGCACGTACGCGGGAGGAGCGTCTTCCACAGAGGATGATGATTGGGGGGCTTGTTGGGGGTAAGGGCTACTCAGTGGGGCAAGAGCGGGACTGGATGGAGCACCTTAAGGAGGATATGTCAGTATTGGCATGAAGTTCGAAGGGTGGCGAAAGAAGGTACAGAAGGCCGGCGGATGGTTTCGATGAGTAGAGGAGGGACGCGTGCTACAATAGAGGTGCACCCCTTTTTTTCTGATGTTCCTCAATTTGGGAGCTCAAGACATCCTCCCAAAAACTGATTAATAGAAAAATAAACCTGCTACCGGAGAAAGAATCCCACGGCCTAGGTGTTCAACGAGAACCATGGAAAAAAGTGTCTTTTGCCCGACGATTGTGTAAAAAGGTTTAGCAGCTCCGTGATTCAGATGGCATTAATTTCAGCCAACGAAAAGTAAGTGCTACCTCTGTCGTAGCAGGCGTGTTTTGGACAGGATGAGTCATTCATGCGGAAATGACATGACGCGGAGAGATTCAAAGATGCAGAACGACACGCAAAGGCCGCGGCAGCGGCATCCGCCGTCGGCATCTCAAAGCGGCCGGGCGGATGGGGGCGGGGGCGGGGGGGAAGCAGTGAATTGGGGAGGGGCAAAACGAGGGGCGTCTTGCCCAAGAGACTGACGTGTATGGGTCTGGCCAATCATTGTCCTGAAGCTTGTGGGCCTTCCAATGGCCGTCACAAGTTATCGTAGTGCCGGTCTGATTTCTTCGCCTTGTTGGGATCTCCCTCCAGTGCCATTGATGATACCCTCTATGAGCCTAGTGCCGTACTCAGTCAGGTCCTCGGGTCTGCAATCTTTTGTTTGTTTGCCTTTTTTTTCCTTTCATTGTTTCCTCTTAGACTAGACTATTAATAATTGTCTTTACTTGTCTTTTCTTTTCTTCTCTTCTCCTGTTCCCTTCCTCTTTATCTTTTTTTTTTCTTCTTTTTTTTCCGGTTGACTTCGGTCCGACGTGCGTATGCGTAGTGGTAGGTACGACGTGTATGTATGCGTTTTTTTTGTATGGTTTCGTACGTGGTTGCCTTTTCTGGGTGGCACGCGGTGTAGTCGGGCTCTTTCACGCGCGAGTAGTGAGACGTATGTAGCACTAGTGTGAACCTCGCACGTCGTAGGTTGACTCCCACCAATTCATTTTGGTATTCTTCCCGCAGAGGCGTCATCTATGACATGTGCGTGTACCATAATCGATTTTGCTTTATGTTCCTTTCCGTGGGGCATTCCTCCAGAGTGACTGGAGCCTGTCTCTGTGACCACGGACTTGGTTATGCGAGCTGTTGTGAGAACCGCAACAACTATATCCTGTCAGATGGTACCTGGTATCCCGTGTCAAACTCGTACCTGTGGTCTCCGTGTCAGCAGATGGTACCCCAGGTTGCCACCATTACCATTTTTGCGTTGTCTTTTGCGGCCGAGTTGCGGCACAATCCTTGCTTGTGCAGGAGAATCTTGGCACTACAGCAGCAGCAGCATCGCTTCCCGCAGGTCCTACAGAAGTCGAACCCTGCGAGCCGTTGCTTTGTGTGTTCACGCTGCCGCTGGGGGAACTTGAGTGCCCAGTTTTTGACAAGGCACCTACTCATCATGGTTAGACGCTGGTAACTGTGGTACTGCGTTACAGCACCATTACTACAACAGTATCTCGGTAGCACATGGCTATCTCAAGAACAACTCCATTGACGGCGCTCGACGTCGTTGACACCTCGTCTGCTACGCAGTACCTGCGTTTGTTTGTGCATGATATTACCCTGTACACCACCGTGTCGCCACGGCTGTCAAAACAAATAACATGCCGTACGTGGTATTCACATATACGAGGAATGTGAGATTGTACCGTTACTCTGTTTGCTTGCCTGTTGATTTGAGGGTATGTACGCCTCTTCGGAACCATTGCCACATTATAATCATGTAAATAAAAGAAGTTTACTTCCGCTCCTATTAATAAGGGGGGGCTGTGGGGGGGGGAGTTAGCTGTATGCTATCTCATTCCCGAGCGCCCACCGATAGATGGGGAAAATGTGAGGGGAAACTGTGTGTTCACTTCTTTATTTTTGTTTTCTTCATGCTACTCTCCTCGCGCTCCCTCCCTGTAGTAGCTCAGATCCGAGGTCACATAGCGGGCCCTCCTCCCCCCTCCCCACTACGGTACGTGCCTTCATTTTTATTGCGAGAAGAAGACAGCATTTATTTTCTTCCCTGCGTCGACTCGCTTCGAATTGTACCTACTCGCTCTGCCAGGAGCTCTCAGCAATTGGCCTCTTGTCTTTCATTTTTCAAAGAAAGTCAAAATCTCGCCACACCCATGGTGGAAATCGAACTCAAAAACCAACGCTAGTTGTATTCGAGGGTAACCACTAGATAGAACACCGGGGCGGCCGGATATTAATAAACAATTACTTAAAAAGTATGAGTATATGACAATATAAAAACACACCACCTGTGAGATCGAAGATTTCGTCGAAACTCATCTCTGCAAGCTGTTGCAAGCTGTTGCAAGCTGCGTGTGTGATACTCCGATCGCACGTAAGATATGTCCATATTATAATATTACTACTACGTTAAGGTATTAGTGGCCGGGGTGTTGGTCGGTTTGACCACTTGCAAACGATTAACCGATAGCTTACCCAAACAAAGCCGTATAGCACTCTTCCCCCCGGAAACGGCGGGATAGCAGGTCGGCCGGATACACGGGCGGACCTGTCAATATCAAAGCCGTTTCATTTCCTGGGTATACCCGGGGAAGTATTTCTCGGGTTCGACGTGGGGAAAGTCTGAAAAAGTTTATTACCCTGTGCATGGTAGGATTTGAACCCACGACCCAAAAAACCCATGGTCTATTGACGACGCCATTTGTAAAGGTACTGATCCGTTTGGCCCCTTGTCTTGCAAAAGGATAACCAAGATAGCTTACCCAAACTAAGCCTTATAGTATATACCAACTATACCTGTTATTACTAGTAGTTAGCGTGGTGTGTTTCCTTATTGGACCATGCCGACGGTAGGCTATTTTTCACTGCCGAGTTCGAGCTAGCTCATACTATCATACTGTCATAGTATCATACTGGGCACAGTCAGTGTTTTTCGCACAACGTATCGTATAACAATAACATCGGGATAAAAGCAACACGCAAGCTCAAGACAGCAAACGAACAGAAGAGCCATCCCTCGCACAAATGACTCAGATACAACACTGAAAAAGTATGATATCCGAACAGTGTCCCCCCTGCCATATCGATGTTTAATTTTTATACCAGTGTTACCATATATATATATTATAAAAATTAAAATACACTCCAGCTGTGAGATCGAAGATTTCGTCGAAACTCATCTTCGCAAGCTGTGTGTGATACTCCGATCGCGCGCATTACGAGTTGTGTGTCCTCATTAAGGATATAGGTCGGCGACTCCCCTTACAGCTACAGTGTAGCTATCAGGGTCAACAGGATGATTTTAGTCAGTCTGTGCGTCTGTGTTACCTGTGCGTCTGTGTTACCATATATATAGACTGACTGCTCCAAAAATCGTTGTTAGTAATAAAATTATAAAAATAAAACACACACTCCAGCTGTGAGATCGAATATTTTGTCGAAACTCATTTACGCAAGCTGTGTGTGATACTCTGATCGCGTGTATTTCGGGTTGTGTGTCCTCATTTCTTGTGTAGTATACAGCGCACCAAGAGTAGCGAGAGCTTGATTGAATCGTGCTTGGAGGCATTTACCTTGTGCCAGGTAGGGAAGAGTCTATACAGAGTTGTAGTGTTGCGCGCTTTAGGCCTACGAAGAATATTTATGAACCGCCTGTGTATTATTCACAAAAAACTGATATTTTCACCCTTCCACAACACATGGATCTCAACCAGTGCCAGTGCCGATGGCTCCTAGAGGAACGATCTCTGTGGGCACACACTACGAGACAGAAGTACAAATATTAAATATTATGCAGGATGGTGATTAGGTCATGCACTGAACCGCAACGAATGCGTCCGTAGGCCACATACTTCATACGGGAATGTCTCTCGAGGATGAACCATAAAAGGATTGGTGCTGAGCGGGTTTTCTACCTGAAATACTGCACGTCGTCGTGATGCTCCGTGCGCAGAAATAGCCCATACTATATACATTTAAAATATATAAAAAATAATAATACACTCCAACTGTGAGATCGAAGATTTTGTCGAAACTCATCTTTGCAAGCTGTATGTGATACCCCGATCGCGCGTGTTACGGGGTGTGTATCCTCACTACTAAGAATATAGGTCGGTGACACCCCTTACTTAGATGTTTCAACGCATATTGGCCCAACGGCTTGTTGTAAATATGCCAATCGCCTGCTGCTGGCCAATAAAACCCTCATATACATATTGTTTGAGTGACCCTTAGATTCTTGTTGTGACACCACACCCCCCGTGAGCAAACCTTGGGCATCTATTATTAGCGGGCCAATATGTATGCAAGGGGTATTCCAATCGGGTTTACTGTTGTAGCACTTGCAGTTGAGCACGGCTTTCTTAGTGCAGTTTTGCTAGATTCTAGCTTCTTCTAGTTTCTGGGTTCTAGTTACTAATTATAGCGGCCGCCTAAAAGTGAGACTCAGTGCCTTTCAAGCCTTTGCTTATTGCCGGGCTATTCCTGTCATTTAAAGGCAGCACAGAAAGATAGGCTGCATGTCATGCCTTTCTGTCATATCACCGTCGTGATAATGAGCTATTGGCGCAGACGTTAGCGTCATATTGCTTCAAGTATACCGTCCGTTATCGCCAAGCAGCCGCAATGGTAATTTCCCATTGAACTTCTCCGTGCAAAACACATGTACTAGCTTCATGTGTTACATCGTGGGGGGTGTCGAGGTGCGGTGTGTTTTTATCTCGTTCGATCATGCGATGGCTTAGACCAGAAAAGTTCAAAACATCTCTCCAGGAAGGACGAAGGATACGCCGCGGAGCATATTGAAATCTCACATAAAAATTGGTGGATTCTCCTGTAGGATTATCGCGTCCTTTTTTGTCTTGGAGTACATGTGTGTGTTTTACGTCGTATGTTGTTGTTGTTGTTGTTGTTGTTGTTGTTGTTGTTGTTGTTGTTGTTGTTGTTGTTGTTGTTGTTGTTGTTGTAGTTGTTGCTGTTGCTGTTGTTGTTGTTGTTGTTGTTGTGGTGGTTGTTGTTGTTTTTGTAGTTGTCGTCGTTGTCGTCGTTGTTGTCGTTGTTGTCGTTGTTGTCGATGTTGTTGTTTTCCTTGTTCTCACATCAACGCCCATAATTAAGGCTGTTGTCACCAAACAGGCTCCATTCACTCTTGAGCGGAGCAATACCTCAGGGAAGAAACACAAAAATCCAAAGGTAGTACACGCATATATCACAGCTCACGCAATTTATGCCTCCGCCAGAAATATATACAAAGTGAAATCGAGAGTCAGCCTACGATATTCCACGTTTATACTGGTGCACACTTGTCACTACTCACGCCTGGAAAAACCGACTAGTCTATACCGCTTGCCACCGAAGAAAGACCACCATATATTACTGTCAGATTTTGTCCCCCTCAGAAACGGTTTTTAAAGTTTCCGCGCACAAACTGCCTAACATCACCCTGTTGACCCTGATAGCTACACTGTAGTTGCACGGGGAGTCGCCGACCTATATCCTTAATGAGGACACACAACTCGTAATACGCGCGATCGGAGTATCACACACAGCTTGCAAAGATGCGTTTCTACAAAATATTCGATCTCACAACAAACTGGAGTGTATTATAATTTTCATAATAATATAGTCTAGCTGGAGTGCATTTTCTTTTCTTATCCTAGTATAGTCTAAATACACTCCAGCTGTGAGATCGAAGATTCTCATCATTGCAAGCTGTGTGCGATACTCCGATCTAGCGTATTACGGGTTGTGTGTCCTCATTAAGGATATCAGTCGGCGACCCCCCTTACAACTACAGTTTAGCTATCAGGGTCAGCAGGGTAATGTCAGTCAGTCTGTGCGCGGAAACTATAAACCTCGTTTCGGAGGGGGACAAAATTAGACAGCTGTGGAAGAAAATGCATCATTTTATCAAGTGAATATCGTAAGTCGAGCAACCGGCGTGGGGAGGGCGCAGTTTTTTAGGACGTGGGGCCCGGGTTTGATCAAGAGGGAGCAAGGGGGCTATAAACCCTTCAAGGGGGTGAATCTAACGTTTGTGGAAGGAATCCACCAGTTCATCATGTATTTTCTGTAAATCGTACAACCAGTGAGGAGAGGGCGGAGATTTCGAGGGCGTGGGGGGCGGGGGAGAGGGGGGGGGGGTGGCGAAATGGGTGTTTCAACAGTATTAGGTCGCATAGATGTAGGTGTTTGCTATACGCGTGGTGCTTATATTGTGCCGGCTATTATTCGAAAGTATTGATTGGGGATTCACGAGAATAGTGATACTATTTCGTTTTGGGAAACTTGACGGTCATTAGCGCATTGGAAATCTACGATCACATCAACAGAAAAAAAATAAAAGTGGAATTATAGGTTCCTACACCGTTAGAGCTAGAGTCCGGCGCTGGAGAGTCCAAACACCTACATAAAGTAGAGTCCAACCTCGACCCCTACTCGACATCGCGCACCCCACCATACCAATTGGAACGTTACAGGAAACAACACGGCGACGCAAACATGTTGCTACTGATTTAATCGACGTCTTGAATAACGCATATAAGACATGTTCCTCGCATTCTGTTCTTTGTTCTAGGTCTTCGTTTTTTCGGTGTGTGGCGAATTATTCATCGTGTAACTGTAGTACAAGATGTTGCCACCACCCCATTAGGTGGTCTAGCCTGGATGCCTTTGTGGTGGATGCAACTGCGAACGGAGATCTGCGGCCGCATGAGGGCTTAACAAGCCGTGTCACGGCGAAACACAAACACCATAGATGCCGACAGACGCAGCATACATGGTAGAAAATAGGTAAGGTACGTTATCGTACCAGCCTGCAGCTTTCAAGCAAGAATCGGTATCGCCAAAGAGCCATCCCACGGTGAAGGTGCAGCATTGTCTATAGTCTAGTCCCTAAAGTCCTGACATTTTTTTTTTTTTCTTCATCGTTCGCCGGCGTATGGGGGAATAAGAAGCTTAATTAAGCTCACCACAATTCCACGTATTTTCATACGCGACGTGCGTCCATTTAACTCAGTTGCTTTCGCAGCCCAACGCTAGCTGGCGCACCCTTCGGATCCCTATCAGTGGTCTTCGTTACTACCCCGGCAGCGCAAGCTATTCTACTAGAATACGGGTGCGTTTGTATGTCGACTCGGTCTGTCCCCTAAGGGTCTGTTTCGGTGGAGATAGCCACCCGGAATGTCATCTTTCCGGGTAGTGTGGGACTTGCGTAACTTACCCACACACTAAACCCCTGACCATGGGAGATGGCCTTCCGCCGGACTTGGTCCAGTTACGGTCCACCCTACCCATTCAAGCGTTGGTCCTCGGGCCCTGACATGAACATCTCAATATCTCACCCGAAAAATGGCTTCGAAGGCATTCGTTCGCACTACCCCACCAAGCGTCTATGCCTTAGCCGTAAAAAAAAATGTACTCGTTGAATTGCTTCACTAGCCGGTTGTTCCTCACATGAGGAGCTCAGTTGGCCAGGGACGTTGTGGCGAATATAGTGCAACCTCTATCATATGATGACTCCAAAGCAAAATCCCGCAGTAGTAGTTGTCCTAACTTGACGGCAGTGCCACAGTAGTCACAGACGGCCTTACTCGCTCCTGTATTACTGGTTAATCTAGCTATAGAGTGAGGGCGGATTGCCTTCAAACTTAACGCTATGAACACCTCAACAAACGTCTCGACATATTGCCTTTGTACCAGTCAGTGCAAAACATGCGACCTGTATTGTTATATTGGCTTTTGTTATGTCTGAAGGTACTACACACAGCACCCCTAGGTCGCAAGCGCTCTGGCTGTACCTCCGAATACGAAATTGCGGTCGATTCGGTTCACGCGGTTGCCACTATGTGTCCGAAATGCATCACAAGCGCGACGTTCCCCACCGTTCCCGTGGGCGCGCAACGGAGCGAGTAGAACTGTTTCGAACAGCATGTTCGTTATGCAGGTCGGGCACGACATGTATCTCCCGATAGACTAGCCATGTTGTTGTTGTTCTCACATTAACTCGCATAATTAAGACCGTGGCACAGGGCGGGCTCCAGTCACTCTGGAGCTGAAGAATACCCCAGGGAAAAACGAAAACAAACCAAAGGTGGTACACGCAAATATCACAGCTGACGAAATTCATGCCTCCACCAGAAACATATAAAACTAAAAACCGGAGTCAGCCTACGATGTGCCAGGTCCATACTGGTGCATACGTCTCACTACTCGCGCCTGGAAAAACCGACTATACCGCGTGCTACCAAAAAAAAACTATCACGTATGTCTTGCACGTAGTACCTATCGTCACGCATACGCACGACAGACGAAAGAAGGAAAAAAAAGAAGATAAAAAGGAAAGAAAAGAAATTACAAGAAAGCGAAACACGAAAAAGGCAAGGAAACAAAAGAAAAGACAAGAAAAGCGACAAAAGAAGGCAAGAGGAACCAAGGAAAGGAAAAGAGAAAAACATGAAATACTAGCAGACCCTAGGAACTAACTAAAGACGGCATTGGGTTCATAGAGGGTATCAAGTACATCATCAATGGCACTGCGGCGAGAACGTAACATGGCAAATAAGTCAGGGCTGTCTTACTCTATCTTGTGATGGCCATCAGAAGGCCGACAAATTCCAAGGCGATGATTGCCAAACCCAGACTTCAGTCTCTGGAGCATGACGCCCCCCCTTTCTCCCTTCCCTCTTTTCACTCCCCCTGATCCGCCCCCCCCGCCTACCCTCTATCCCGCTCCCCCCTCCCCCCGGCCGCTTAGAGATGCCGACGGTGGATGGCGCTGCCGCAGCCTTTGCGCGTCGCTCTGCAGCTCTGCGTATCTCCGTCTCGTGCCAATCCCGCATGAACACCTCGGTTCCCTCCCTTACTCGTCGAACCCATTTGCCGGCCGTCTGACCAGCCTTTCGCCACCCATCGAATTTCATTCCAAAAACCGAAATATCCACCTTCAGATGAGCCATCCAGTCCTTCTCTGGTCCGCCTCAGTAGCCCTTACCCCCAACAAGCTCCCCAAACATCACCTTCTGTGGCAAACGCTCCTCCCCCATACGTGCTACCAATCCCGCAAACAATATGCTCCGTTTGCGCACTATCGCCTCTTTGATCTCGGAAGCCGTCTTGGCAAGCGCGTCGGCGTACGTTAGGGTGAGGTCGTCGCGCTTCCGTTTCTGCCATCCGAAGCATCGGAGGAACATGGAGTGATGAACCCGTCGTAGCCTGTCATATTCAGGCTTGTTCGGGATCAACGTCATGCAATCGTAAAGCAGTGTCCAGACCATCTCAGCTTTCAGCAACCGCACATTCAAACGTAAGCGCACACCCGGACGGATCATAGAGGTCCACCTTGCACCGCTGGAAGCACGCCCAGGCCCTCTGACGACGGCACATTATTTCAATGCTAAGGTCTATGTCTGCGGTAATAGCAGCGTCCAAGTAGGCAAACTCGATTGTTTATTAAATTACCCGGCCGTCTGTATTGATTGTGAACGACACCTTCCCCCCGCCTTTGGTTCGCAGGGGCAAAATCTCTTCTTTTGCGTTGAAGACCGTAAGACCGAACGACGAGCGCACGCAGTCACGATCACCATCATCGTCCTCTCCAGACCTTCTGATGATGTCGATACGATGCCCACGTCGTCCGCGTACAGCATGCCCCACAATCTCTCCTCGTCTTCCTCCTCCTCCCCCCTCTGCCCGCCGAATTTTCCTGCGCGCGAAGGGCCTTTCTTCTCGCCTTTTTCCTTACGTTGGAGCTGCACCATGTTGTCCGTGATGGCTGCATCAGCAAGGAAGCGTTTCTCGGCCACACGCAGTACCACCGTGAAAACATGTTGAACAGAAGTGGCGCGAGCACGCATCCTTGCCTGAGACCTTGCCCCACATCGAACTTATCCGAGTCAGTTCCCATCATCCAACCGCCCGCACGCTTGCATGCCGTCGTGGAATTAGCGGATGACGGCAAGCATTCTCGGTGGCACGCCAAAACGAGCAAGGACATCCCTCAGAAGGGTTCGGTCGACGGAGTCATGTGCTATGGTGGAGTCGACAAAGCACAAGTACAAGGAGGTGTCCTTCTTCCGCGCCAGTTCCTGCAGTCGCCGTGCTACGAACATCATGTCAACCGTTGAGCGTTGGGGTCGCAACCCATACTGTTCCTCCGGCAAAAGGTTCTGCCGTTCGCAATAGTCCCTCAGGCCACCCACGATCACTTCGATTAGTACTTTGCCGGCGTGAGGCACGAGGGAGATACCACGATAATTGCCACACTCAGTGACAGTCAGATATTTCTTCATGTGAAGCACCATAATCGTTGCATATTTCTATCGTTGCGGCACGCCACCTCCCCTCCACACGTCCATAGAACACGGAGGCGACCGGCTCATCATGTACGCATATATCGGCTATTCACTCAATATTTTTAGTGCATGCCGTATGTCGTGCTTCTTTGTTGAACCCAATGAGGCGTCCCCTATTGTGAAGTAGCAGAAGGCGAATATCGTCCCTACGATTATTTTATGCCTAGTACTATTGCAACTATGTTCTTAATATTATTATTGCCACAAAAATGCTGGTTTGAATCCTCCCTGGCGCAAGCTCACAACGAAGTGCTCACAGGGTTTTTCCTCGCGTAATACTCGTATATCAACTATTAATATTGTAAAAATTAATATACACTCCAGCTGTGAGATCGAATATTTTGTCGAAACTCATGACCCAGGCAACGGTAGGGGGGTCCCTTTCTGGGCCTTTTATTTCAGTGGCCAGGGGTCACTCGCACGAGTAACCCCTTTGTTCCTATGCGATTTTACGTATTCTTCATGTTTTACATTGGCGAAATTAATTCGCAATGCAAAGGTGATCTAAGCTGCGCCGAAACAAGAAAGTGCCTAAACCACCTTCATCTATCTGTGGGGTACAGAGCCACTCGTGCGAGAGGCTCAAACACACCAGTGAAAATGGGGGTACCCCCCCTACCGTAGCCTTGGTCTCATCTTTGCAAGCTGTGTGTGATATTCCGATCGCGCGTATTACGGGTTGTGTGTCCTCATTAAGGATATAGGTCGGCGACTCCCCCTGTAACTACAGTGTAGCTATCAGGGTCAACAGGGTGATGTTAGGCAGTCTGTGCGCGGAAACAATAAAACCCGTTTTTGAGGGGGACAAAATCTGACAGCTGTGGATGCAACTGCATCAGTTTATCAAGTGAATCCTGTAAGTCGAATCACCGGTGAAGGGAGGGTGGAGGTTTTAAGGACGTGGGGGCCTGATTTTGATCAGAAGGGGGGCGGGAGGAGGGAAGGGGAGGAAGGGGACGGGTGGGGCAGGTCAATTTGTGCGTGGAAATTATAAATCCTTCTTGTGGGGGAGGGAGGGTTAATGTGGCGGGGGGGGCGGGGGGCGACGGGGGAGGGCTTTATGTCGCATAGATGTAGGGCTTTGCTATACGCGTGGTGCGAGGTCTAGGCGATGGTGCGGGTGGTGGGGAAGGAGGGGGCGTTGGGGGCGGGGGTGGGTGGGAATTGCAGCAGAGGCATGGACGGGTCTAAA
Organism: Undaria pinnatifida; assembly: GCA_012845835.1. NCBI lineage: Eukaryota > Phaeophyceae > Laminariales > Alariaceae > Undaria > Undaria pinnatifida. The sequence goes on from JABAKD010000025.1 coordinate 1,332,117, forward strand.
ACTATAACACGGCGATATCCAGGGCGTGGAATATTTTATTACTCAGGCGGATTTCGATATTAAGTGGGGCGTTTAAGCAAGAGAAAGCGCGGAAAAAAAACAAAAAAAACGGGGGTGGGGGGTGGGGGGGAAGGTTTTTCAAGAGGTTTAGGTCACATATAGTATTGAAATACACTCCACCTATATGATCAAGGATTTGGTCGACACTGATGTTCGCAACATTGTGTGTGAACCTCCGATCGCGCGTATTAATCATATATGTAGGCGTTTGCTATAAGCGCGGTACTTGGTCTAGGCGATCGTGCGGGGTGTGGGGATGGAGGGTGCGTTTGAGGGGGGGAGGGGGGATGAATGAAAGCTACGTCATGCATGGCTAGAAAGATAATGACATGATATCAATTGCTTAAAATGTTTATTACTCTGGCCGATTTCGATTGTAAGTGGGGCGTTTGAACGAACTGGGCGGGGAACAAAAGAATATACACACTACTGTATCAATGACTACCAGATATCATTTCATTCTATTACTAGCGGATAGCGCGAGGGCGTGCGAGTGAACAAAAATCGATGAAACTCGATGAGAATAACACAAAAAAACGTGAAAAAGTGGGAACAGGGGCTAAACCCCGTTGGGAATTGGAGCAAAATAAAGGCATCTAAACGTGGGGGGGTAAGGAAAACCATCCGTGATCAAGGGTTGACGCTGACGTTGCTTGACCAGAAAGCCGTTGAGTGAGGGTATTAGCTCGTACTATCTCGAACTACAACTATATACTGCTGTATACTGCTGTATGTACTGCTACTAATGTACGCGCAGTAAAAATACGGGTTGAGTTGTACGGAGTAAGAGGGGTGTCGATACGAAATGAAAACGGAGTGACGCCTAAGGGACGGGTAATAATGAAATGAAAACAAAGTGACGCATAAGGTCCGGGCAATTGGCTATTATTTTGTTCGCAACATTATATGATATGCATGTCTCAACTGCCGGTGCCAGCAATATTCAATATGCATACTTGTACATACACAGCAGAATATATATATATACCTTGATTAGCATGAAAAGTTGTGAATGTTTTCATCGCGCCAAACGGTCAGTCCTTATTGAGAGCGTCGCCGACTCAGGTGGCTCTGGGTCCAGTGACGCCATTATTATGACCATATGACCGTTGTAAACATCTGTGGGTGTGTTACGAACAACTTACCTGGTATTAGACTATAATATACAAATATAATACAATCCAGCTGTGAGATGGAATATTTTGTCGAAACTCATCTTTGCAAGCTGTGTGATACTCCGATCGCGAATAATATAGCCACAATTCATACATCAAGGCTCACTCGGTAGGTCCCAAAAGAAAGGCCCGGGCATGTGCATGTTGGGGTGGGCGTTGCGCGCCCACTGGCAGAAGGGCTCGAGGCCCGACCACCGGGGTAAGCACACACAACGATATACAGTACATGGGGCGTGAATATATCGCAATACAGCAAAAACATATCTGTCGATTCATTTTTACGGAGCTTATTAGAACGTTGTTTGCTGTCGTATGAAGTATGTGCGTTCTTCGGGTCAAACTGAAATTTGCACCCATTTATACCCTGCACGACCAGTAGTATTACTGTAGTAGTGTCCGTGCTGATGCCTGATAGAGACACGAGTTCTCTCTGTGATCGCAAACTTTGAGACTGAGATACACATTGCAACTGCATACAGCACGGTGATCTGGCCATGCAAGGCCAACCGAAATGAGCACGCGGGCAAATAATACAAAATACCAGTATACTAATTTTCTGTGACAACACTAGCAGTGTAAGGCCAATATTACCGGTGTACACACCAACAGTAGCATTCACGTTTATTTTTTACCGTTTTTTATCTGTTTAATTTCTGAATATCCATCTCACGATCACGCCGCGCGATGGCTTAAAAACGAAACTGAGTCTTTCAGTTTCACCTTGTTTTTTTTTTTTTCCTAATAGTAATACCAGGTATCTGACAACCACTAATACTTTCCAGGTCAACTTGTAAGAGGGTATCATCAGTCGGGGGGGGGGGGGGCGGGCGGAAGCCGCGCCGATACAGCTGTCGACGACTGCAGAGGCGAAATGGAAGATCGTGTGACAAGGCACTGGTTCGACTGACAAAATTGACCGTGTGCTGCTATACCTAAGCCGAACCCCACAGCGAGGGGTACTTTGTTTTTTCGTTTTTTTTTTGTTCTATACTCTTCTTGCTGTGTTTCTCGCGTTGCCCCTCCTTTTCCCTCCCCGACCGTCCTTATTCCGGCATCTTCTTGTTGTCGTTTCGTCCGCGCGGCAGTTTCGGTCATTCTTCAGCACGTACGTGTGGTGATCGTTTTGCAGCCTTTCTATATAATTTTCTTGCATCACATTCTTCACAACTCTCCTGTTCGCTTCTGTTTTCTATACCTATTTTGACTACGTACTGTTCTTACTTTTTTTCTTGTCGTATTTTGTAGTTTTCTTGTACCCTGTACGCTAGGATTTCACTTGCTTTATTTTGATTAGTCACTGTTGTTTCGGTTTACACTGTCTCACAGCATTTTATCGCATGATTAGTATCTCTCTAGAATACATGAACAACACGGACACTGGGTGTAGTGAATCATGGTGCCGTTGGGTACACAGACAGGGAGAATGTTTGATGTCAAAACAACACAAACATAGGGTCCAGCATCTCACTCATAATATTAAATCGTTTTTCTTTTACCCTGGGCGATTTTCAAAGGTTTTTGCTACTTGACACTCCCTACATAACGCTTTGCGCTCGTAATTCATTGCGCGCCAAACAATTGCCTGCGAGCATGAGTATGCACTCGGGGGGGGTTCAAACCCGCAGTATTGAATATCATAGTATACGGACGATACTCGCCTACTACATACACCGCATGGAAGGCCTGGATCAGTCCGATAACCCATTGATGATGCAAACACTCAAAATGAGTCGGCAACAACAAAAAGTTGAGCAGAATAATAGCTATCACACACACGATGAACGACACGTCCATAGATAAATCGAGCAGCAGAGTACGTTACAATCGGCTTTCCCAGACACGCACTGCCACACCAGCGCAGACAACATTACGAGCAAAAAGGCTTGTCTTGCGTTATGTGTACGTGATCACTTGAAACGTCAATTGGGGCTATAAAAATATTTGAAGGGTTCTTCTTCCGCCCTTCGTCGTCCAAGTACTCGGTCACACGAAGGGGCTTTGCCACGGCGGGCTGACAGCCGCCTGCCGCTCCGCGCACGCCTGTAACAGTCGCGGATGTTATAGGCAAACAGACGCCGTGCATGCAGCGTTATTACGTACGGCAAAGCGGTGCACAACGAAGTCAGGATGGAGTGCAGATAATAAGCGCCGAGCAAATGAGAAAAAAACACACTTTCACTTCTCACACATAGCTGTCCGTATAGCAACGGCCGCAACACCACCACCGCCACCACCAATAGACGCATGCACAGCAGCAGCCGCAAATTTCGTACGTTCATGTATGTAGTATGTGCAGCTTGCAATAAGTATCGACCCAAAATTCGTGGAATTCACAGATGACGTTAAAATATACTCGGAGTATATATATATATATTAATATCACAACAGCAAGCAGGAGCATAGTCTAGCCAGTACCACGACAAACGGCAAGCCGTAGACGTGCAGCATAAATATATACAAGAACGGCAGCGGGCGATCGAACGACGACGGGCGAGCGACAAGGGCGGCTACAGGATGAGCGATCTGGCGACGGCGGCGGATCGGCGACGGGGCCACCCTGTACTACACCAGGACGTAGAACCTGGTACAGCAGAAGTAGATCACAGCACACAGCAGAGACAAACCCCACCAACACCTTTCCCATAAGCCCACAATGTTTGCATGTGTGTACGATAATAGGAATAGACCTCGAGCAGATCCGCCCAGCCAATCAGATGGTACCGTTGAACCCTATCCATGGTACCACTCTGTTCCGAAAGGTTTCTTTGGTGTGGTCGAGGCTCGCATGTATCCTATCCTCGCGATGCATGCCACCATCGCCACGCTCGGCGCCATCTTTCACGCTTTCCCCACTATATTTCCCTGTGAGCCCCGTCGCCCGCACGGAGAGATGCAAGCCGTGCCCTGTGGCGCTCGTTCCGACACTCGGCTGCTTGGCATCCATCGCGCTGCCGCTCAATCTGCTCAAATCCGATCTGTCCGGAAATGTAACACCGATATTTATATTTTTTTGTTGAAGTTAAAACCGTTCTTAGATTTAGACACGTCCAGATTATCACGCAAGAAAAAAACACACCGGCTCAACCACACTCAGACGCTTTCGCTATTACCTCGAAAAGCGCGGGCCCTACCCGGCGGGAGAGCGCCGGTTTACCCTTTGTCTACACCCGTGCCCATGCGCTCATGGCGAGATCCGGGGCCGAAACGGCCCTGGGCGGTTCGCCTGCAACCCCCGACACTAGCCCGAGGTGGATAAAAAATTGATATGCATCAACCACAACATAAACAAGATCACCAACAAGAGGTTTGCATTTCTTATATGCAGATGACAATATCACGTGTTGTGCATCAGCGTGAAGCGCCGCCCAGGATCCAGCATACGAAACCTAGTCCCGCAAGTGATATTTGTAGCAGGTACACATGCACCCGCGAGATTTTTTTTTGTTGTGTCGACGTACACCGAGCAAAACATAATACTTCTAAAAACAGGGGGGCGGGGGGGAGGGAAATCGAGTGCATGATGTGGTCCGAACTCCGGCTGCAATACTCGTAGCCAACTGTTCAAAAAATAAGACATGCTTCTAATTTGTTAAGGGAAACGAGGCTCATGTCGGGATCTATGGGTCTATTTGATGAATGTGCCGTTACATAACATTGTCAGTAGCACTCGTCGCAACAGCGGCAGCCGCCGTCGCACATCTTCTTTGCCCATGTGAATTTAAAAACAGTAGCAGCGGCAGAAAACCAACAGATCAATAGCAAGCATTTCCCATTATAAAATGTATAGGTAGTGAGGGTTTCGCCTTAAGGCGGCACGCATAGAAAGTAATTGAGAGAGCAAAAACGAAAAGAAACGAAACAAGTGAAGGAATGTCGGACACACACCGAGGCTTGAACCCATGGGACGAAAACGACAACAAGACCTAATCGTCGAGGCACTGCTGTGCAACAATGTCTTTTTTTGCAGACCTTCGTGGTTTTATTCCACGACTGCGCACTTGACGTGCCGCAAAACGAAATTTGGTCAAAAACGTGATTTAGCGAGGGTCGTGTTGCGACACGAGTGGTGGGCGGCCGAGCCCCCCCGCAGACCAAATCAGGACGGGCGAGCAAGGTAACGCTCGTCTACGAAACAGCCCGCTGGCGGAGGTGTGGACTTCAGCTTGAGTTGTTTCGAAGAGGACTCGAAACCTGGGCAAACGTGGTCCCTCCCCCTGATCTCGTGCAACCTCCGCATAATCCTCTATGTGTTTATATACATACAGCAGAGAGGCGAAGTGGATCTGCGGCACAATGTCCGACTGCAGCATAAAACGATCCCAGGAGTCCCCCGTCTAGCGCACTTACGGCTCGGTAAATCCGGCGCTCGTCTCAGTTCGGTCTGCCATTCCTCAAGCGGCAGGATCAGAGGCTCTGGTACTTGCATACAACGGCGGCGAGCGAGGAGGCGACGATGCCCAAATATTTTCAAACCGTGTTTTGGCCTGCTTCCATAGACGCACAACTGAGTCGGATATTTGCTCTCAGCCGTAGAGGAAAAGCGTGTTGACGCCCGTATATAGGGACGAAACCTACGGTAGGGGGGTTATGTCCCTTTATATGGGACCTTTTTTTGCCGTGGTTCGGGGGCAGTCGCTTGAGTAATAAGAGTGTTAGAGTGACACGCTCCTGTTTTTTACGGTGATAAGCTTTCATTCATTCATTTATTCATTCATTCATTCATTCATTCATTCATGCTGTCTTAATGTCTTAATGATTAAATATTTCGATACGAAATCCTGGATGGAATGGTTACCTGCTAATAGGTTGCGACAATTAAACCACCAAACGTGTCTTTGTCGGAGGTGAGGTACAGAGTGAATCGTGCGAATGGTATCAATGGTGTCAGTAGTGGTGAACGCCAGGTAGTGAAAAACGAGGGTTTCACCCCACCGTAGCCTTAGTCTATAGATGGCCAGCTCCTCTTGACAGGTCACGGAGCAGCGGGAAGGAAGGGTTCCGCATCGAGTCGGGTTCAGCGCATTGTGTGGCACGTTGGGAGTGCAGGGCTCCTTTCTCCTTTTCTAGGCATCTATGTGGCGTTTCCTACTGTTCGGGACCTTGGATTGTATGTGGAGTCCCTTTTTGTGTGTTCTGTCCACTGTAAGGCACGCGGTTCGATTTTGAAGTGGTATTTTAAATTGATCAGAAGAACAGCGCGAAGAAAATCGAGCTCCCTCATATGCCTACTGTATGTTGAATGTTCAAAACGTGGTGTACGCGCGACTATCGTTATTTGCACAATTCGCAAAGTTGGGATTGGTGCTATGAATGTTAGCAAGTACGACCGGGTGGACATAAGAGGTACTCCGCGTTGAAGAACGATCTCATCAAAAGTCGTGCGTGCCAACCTTGTTCTTCGGAGGTGAAAAAAGGAATGCGCTGGCGAACGTTCTTGTCGAACTGTCCCGCAGCACACCGCCCGCCCAAGGCTAGATATCACGACATTTCACGTTGAGCTCGAAGCCAAGTTTCACCGCTAGATAAATATTGTTAAATAACTGCTTGGGTCTTGGATCCGTTTCACCGCTTTGGGAAACTGTATTTTGAGGGAAAAAGTTTGAGGCGCCTTGGCTACTACTGCTAGAAACATTCATTCTTCATGCCGAATCCCTTTGTGGCACAAGCTACACCGGTTTTGTGGAACAATCTGAAGAGGCGTCGAGTAATTGGAAGCGACAGAGGAAAAAAACCCGATATTTTTGGTGACACCCGTTATTATTACGTTTCGAAGTTTTGTGATGGAGACGTTGTGCATACTTTGCACATCGCTCCAAACAAGCCCAACGCACGCTTACAAGAATATAAAACGAGCGGCTAAGGCCCTTGTCTTTTAAAGAACACTAAAAATACTTAGTTATCAGCGCGTTTTCAAAAGTGCGGCTCTGCGAGCTACCGTGACCTCCAGTACTACCCATTGGTGTCTGTGCGGGGTGGGGCTCGAAGAGCGGCCCACCTTTGGGCCCGGCTTGGGATGCGGGAATTGCACCAGCAACGTGTGGGCCGTGAAATATGCGGTTGGTGGCTTATTGAAGACCAGCGTTGGTTTTCTATTCGAGTCTGTCAAATGCCTAAACCGTGTTGTGTAAGGTTCTCCTGTAGTGTATGTTCGAAAACCAGTAGTAATATATTCGCTTTATGGTGTTTGTTGCAAGGTTATTTAACTTTCCCGCTCTTGTACGGTAGCATGCGTCACCGCGGTAAGCCATTCATTACTGTGTTAAACATTTACACTCAACAGTCTTGACCCGCGCCACCGATGGTTATGATTGATGATTGGTCTCGAGAGATACCGAAGGAGTGCACCGAACCGCATCGCACAGCTCAGGAGCGGACGCCTAAACATATTTCCCTCGACAACCGGCACCCGGCGTTCCCAATTCGATAACAGTACAAGTCTTTGGACAACTTGCCCTCTGCTGATCTATTTTTATTAACTGGCGATACAGTGGCGTCGCATGTGACGAACACATAATATGTTATAGTATTGATTGACGACACGAATTCTATGGGTAGTTGTTTTTTTGTGACATAATTCGGGCAACAATCGAACGTGGGAGACGAGGGAGACCACGAGGGAGACCACGGCGGTGGCAATCACCTCGTTTTTGGTACTCAGCACCAAGCTCAGACACGGTTAAACTATTTACGGAGGCGCGTCTTGGAGGGCGTTTTGAGCAGTTGGGTACTTCAGACAGGATCCACCGATATCTCCGGACCTTAATCCTCCCAAGAGCAGGCTGGTGGATGTCCTCTGGGCAGAAACAGGCGTAGACTGAGAATTGTCTGCCGTTCCATGCGGCTTTGAGCACGGTTGTTACAAGGCGTTGCGGCGCTCGACCACTATTCAAACCCGAAAGGGTGTTCGCACGTGAAATTTTTACACAGTGTTGGGAAAAAAGTAAGCGGTCGCTTGTGTACCGCAAGTGCTTGTCGATGCTTCCGCTTTTTCAATAGTTGCCGGGCCCATCTCTCTCGTAGTGTCAAACGACGTGTGCGCGTCTCTCAAACCTTTGTCTGCGATTTCTGGTCATAACGCAGAGCCTGTTTCATGTCGTCGACTTCGATTTCCTCTCATCCGCCATAACGCCTCAACGTGATACTCGCATATCCAGTGCACATGAACGTTGATACGCTCTGTGCCGTGGCAAAGGGAATTTGTACCCTGTGCTGCCAGGTTAGAGCCGAACGATTACGATCTCACTTATGACTACCTCAGGGTCGCCCTTTCCAGGCCCTCGATGGTTTCAGTCGAACGCGTAGTCTTCCGTTTGGTCTGTGATGATCGATAACTCATGGGAAAGGGGATCATGGCTCGAATCGATATTCCTATCGTTTGCAGAATGTCCATAAACGTGTAGCCTCGTGCATTTAGGTAATGTTAATAATCGACGAGTTCAATACTTCCAAGTATTACAACATAATTTAATAAGTAGCATGCAAAATGAATAAAGATCCAGCTACAAACAACGTGTCGAGTGATTCTTGTGGATACACACAGGTCAACAAATGCGGGGGCTTGGTTTTGTTGCATTTGGGATCTACCATATCCGGTACATAATGCTTTAGTGCGGAGGCTGAGCCCTTTTCTGCTAATACCTCGTGCGCTACTGGTATGTTCCTGTCATTGTACAGTATATCTATTTTTCAATGGTCCTCAAGGTCAAATTGACCCACCCCCTCCTCCCGTTCCACCCTCTTTCTCAGGCACCTTCCACGTCGCCTAGACCAAGCGCCACGCGTATATAGTACGTTTTTACCACGTGTGCGTTTATGCGACCTAAGGCGGTTGGAATCCCCCCCCCCCCATGGAAACCTTCGCCCTCCCTTCATCGGTTGTACGACATACAGGATATACATGATGAACTGACCCATTCCTTCCGCACAACCATCGTATTTCTTCCCTTAAGGGGTTAATAGTTTCCGCGCACAAATTGAACTGCCCCCCCCGCTCCCCCCTTCTTTGTAACCTCCCTGCCCCTCCGGCCCTGGCTTCCACGCCCTTAAACACTTCGCCCTCCTCTCCCCGGCTATACGACTTACAGGACATACGTGATAAACTGATGCATTTCCTTCCAGGGCCGTCAGATTCTGTCCCCCTCCGAAACGAGTTTAATATTTTTCGCGCACAGATTGGTTAACATCACCCTGTCGACCCTGGTACAAGCTACACTGTAGTTCCAAGGGGAGTCGCCGACCTATGACCCTAACGAGGGCACACAACCCGTAATACGCGCGATAGGAGTATCACACACAGCTTGCAAAGATGAGTTTTGACCAAATCTTCGACATCCGGGTTGGAGTGAAGTTTTTTCAAATATTCGTTCGTACTATCATAGCAGCCACCCAAGGCGTAGGCAGTATCATGCACCCGTTCATGGTTGACCTTCTATACGGGATCGTACAGCGTATATTTACTAGCCCGAGGTACCAATAACAGACCAGCACGTTGGGCAAATTATAACGTAGAAGGAATAGTGTGTCCCTAAGCAATAAGTACCATATATATATATCATCACCCGCCATTGCCAATGGAGCAGACTCGCATATACCGGCAACCTCTGCTAGCTATTTTCATGCTCGAGAAGATGCCCATTGATGCCTGGGCAAGCGATGGCTGCAGCTGTTTTGTTTTTTTGCTCCAATCCATATATGTTTAACCGAGGAGCTCACGATCTGTACCCAGAGCGATACGGACGTGCCGGGCATTTATCCTCGTTTCGTGTTTATCGTACAATATCCCCCCCTTTGAAACGATGCCATAGTGAGGGGTAGTACGGATTGCTACGCCGCGCACATGCTGTATTGCTCAAGGTGGAAAATGGTCGCAATCCTCAACTGCTGACTAGTATGAATGAGTAGATGTGCGACGCTTATTTACTGGCATGGGCAGCGACACGCATCACCTCAGCCATGCATGCATTTTAGGTGCTAATGTAGTGTCCGTAAAATTCTAAAACTTAGGTCATACGAAACGCAATGTGAATGCTCCGTATTATGTGTGTCTGCTATGTGTATGCTATGCATGCTATGTCTGCTGTGCAGGTGTTCGGGTGGGACACGAACAACACGGTAACCTTCAACGACGTTCTTTGCACGGAGAACGAGGCGTTCAGAAACGGTGGCTGCTTCCACGGGTATGGCACTGCTGTTTTTAACGATGCGACCGTCATGACAAGGAACGTCGCACTCCACGGAGGCAGCATACGTGAGCGTAACCTGTAGCCTTGAATACTCGTTTTTTAGAGATGACATTGCTACCATCGACACGGCTAAAAAGTTCACAACAGGGTACAAGCTGGGGCTTCGAAAAATAACGTTGAGCGACAGCTAGCACATTATGCCAGCCGCAGTTTGTCCTAGATATCGATGGCCAACCCATTCGCGAAAATCTATAGCGGAGCCAGGCCCGTCATTGGTCTTATTACGTTCAAGTGGCTTTTGCAGCCTCCACACGGCGGTGACTAACAGTTGAAACAGCCGTCTAATAAAGCGCAAAGCAGCAACAAGGCTACGGTATGAGAGGTGGTCCCTTTGCGGCCTTATTTGTTCTGCAATTCGGAGCCACTCGCGCTACTGGCGCAACGGTCTACCTGTTTTTAAGCCTTCGGTATCGCACTGCGCACTGCCCCACCGTGGAAGTCAGCGTGTTGCACTTGTGTTGCACTGCGACTGCAACTATATGGGAACACTTTTTGTGTCACTTTGGAGTTGCCTCAAGTCGACACGTAATGAAAATGAGTGTAAAATATTACATACAATGCTATACCTGGTATAGAGTGCCATATAACCTGGTAGAACACATTATACACGACCGCACCCCTTGGTCCAGCACAGCGACAAGGGCTATGCCTGAACATGGTTTGGCACTTCATTTCGCCTCGCGCGCAAGCAGGATCTAACGAAATTTCTTCAATCACAACACAAATGTATAAAAATGTACCACCTCCCCTGCAGTTTTGTACGTGTCGTCTCCATCCAAACGTTCACCCTTGTTGTCCCCTTACGCCATACGGGACGTTTAGTGGTAGGCGAAGGCGGCGAAGTAATAGTCCACGGTGGGACGTTTACGGGCGGATCAGGCACCCGAGGCGCTTTTCTTTACGCTGAGGACGACACTCGTGTGAGGATCGTGGGGGGGTTGTTCAAAGCGAACATTGCGAGCAGGGGAGGCGGCGCGGTGAGTGAAGCGGCCGCAATAGAGCCGGAGCAAATATCATAACGACGGTGCACTGCTCTAGAACTATAAAACATTGCGTTGTTTCTCGACGTTTGCGTTGCTGCCAGCCGGGGTTTGATATTATGGGTTTGGCGTGTGCAGTTAATTGCTGTACCTGGTGTATCCTCACTGCCCAAGACAAAGTTAACCGGGGAGTTTCCATTATCGTCATCGGCTTGAGGGTATAGAGGAGGTTGTTCTTTACACACGCCTAGACACGCGTCACGATTTCTCGTGCCACGTTTGATATCAAGCATGTCTAGGAACGCGCATTGGTTTGCCGACCACCACATGATGTGAGAAGGGTACGTTTCGGTCACACTGTTTGCGTCTACTACCCGCTGCACTATGACGTCACAAACATCCACCTAGCCTAAAGAGGTGCCTGGAGTCGCGGGCTGTGGCCCATACGTCGTACTTGCGCCCATAAATAACGATATCTATCATATAACCGCTTTCGTCGCTTCCCGTTTTGGGGTGCCACGCAAGATCTACATCAACGGCAATGAGGCATCCGACATTTCGATCGAGGGGGGGACGTTCAAGAACAACCAGGCGCTGGAATCGGGAGGTGCAATCTTTTTGTGGGGATCTCCTGCAGTGGTGACCATCACGGGCGGGGTGTTTGTAAACAACACAGCAGTGTGAGTTAACTTTACCATCTTTTGACGTATCGTACTAGGTCTCGATAGTGATCATGTTTTCTTTCGGCCCGATTCGGCTTAAGTGTGTAGCAGAGAGACCGGACCGTTTAACACAGGAAGAAATGGTGATGAAACCCGGTTTTTGATACAGTCGTATCTGCCCGTTCTGCTCCTGGAGGTAGTGCCAATGTTCTGCTCACCAGATAATATGTCGTTTTGCGGTATATTATACGAAAAAAAAATTATTTGCGAACGTGGTCTTCGACTCTCCATCCGGTATCTTCTGCTTTAAAACGCTGCGCCGGCAACGTTTCAGGTATTACGGCGGTTTCGTGTTCGTAGAAGTTCAAGCCAGCGTCTTGTGCGAGGGGGCCACCATCACGGGTAACTACGCTGGCGATCAAGGGGGGGGCATCTATGCCCGAGAAGCCACGTGGGTAAACTCAAGCTGCGACGTCAATTCCAACTCAGCACCGCAAGGTGCGGCCATCTACTTGACTAACGTGAAGAGCGCCCTTTTCGAAAACCATGACGTGGTCAACAACGTGGCCTCAGGCGGGAGCGTGGTATATATGGCTGGTAGTTCTATCTTTGCCAAAGGGGTGACATTCGCATCAAGTGTCGGTCTCCAGGAGTACTCCTTCAACCGTGCGATACAGATGGACGACAACACTACGCTCGATGCGGAGAACTGCACGTTCGACGGTTGGCTGGGTGACGCGGTTGTACTCAATCTGAACGATGCTGACGGCTCGCTTATTCTCGACAGTTGTGATTTTAGAGGAAGCTCCGCGACCATGGCGGTCGTCTCGCCTAACTCGGACGCCCATATCCGCAACGCCGTGATCAGTAGTCAAACATTCGCAAACGCCATCGACGATACGGACAGCAGCGGTTCGTTTACGCTTGTAGACCGGGCTTTAGACTGCAGCGATTCCAAAGCGTGCGGAGCTGGCGAGTGCTTGAACAGTTCGCTTGGGGTACTGTGCGAGTGCCTCGAGAACGGCGAATGTCTGCACGGTGGCGGCAAGCTATCTCTCACAGTCGAAACACCCGCCGCCGCAGTGACAACCTACCCAGAGTCTGTATCATATGTTCTCGCTCTTTCAGCAGACGCTGACGGCACGACGCACGCCATATGGGAACTAGACTTCGAGGCTGATGACCTTGACTTAAAGGTGTTTCCATCCAGCGGAGTTTTACCTTCTGGGGGCACCGTCAATATCTCAGTTACCGGTACCTCTGCGAACCAGGACGTCGGCGGAAACCTGATCAGTTATTTCGACGTCACAGCTGTCGGCATGACTAGTTTAGACTCGACCACCGACAACGAGTTAGAGGTATCTTCGACGTTCTATCTATGCAATGCTTACGAATACGCCATGCCATTGGATGGCGACGACGAAGGTACTTTCTCGTGCGAGCAGTGCGCTACCATCGACGGTGAGGAAGGGGTGGATTGCGACAGCCCAGGGGCAACGTTGGCCTCGCTGCCGATTCGAGAGGGGTACTGGCGTTCGAGCCTTGAGTCGTTGGAGATCCGCGAGTGCCTGCACTCCGACGCATGCGCAGGTGCAACGGAGGTATCGAGTTCGGACGGCTACTGTGCTGATGGGTACAAAGGTCCATGTGAGTTCACGTACCGCCCAACGGCGGTGCTACCTCGGCCAACCGTGTCGTTGTAGCGGCGCTCAATTGCATGTTTCGGTTCTCGTTCGACCTATTTCGGGCAGATCTGGTCTGTATTTGGTACGTTCTGAACGGGACACTACCATAATAATAACACAAAGATGTCGTTCTACAATAGCCCTACAATAGCCCCCTCAATACTTATTTAACGAAACCGCCGGTTTTGAAACCAGCTCCCGGCCGTATCTCCTGAAATACGGTGACCCTCGCCATCCCGACGGTCATCATTCGACAGACTTTTCCAAACAACAAAATATATGAAGATTTCGTTTTTCATACCGCCCTTCCTCGTGCCGACAAGTCGTGAAACCTTCGAAAAAGAAAATCGCTGGTTTTGCGGGGGGCTATCGTAGTAAGATTCAGTCAAAGTCGCCACGAAACAATGGACGAGGTCAAAGAATATTTACTGGAAGACACTGTAATGCAGCCGGAGCACAATCGTGCATTTTGTCTTTCGATCATCTCGGTCTGATGTGGTATTCACATACTACGTGATGGGTGGTGCATACTACAAAAGTCGTCACAATACATTGGACGAGCTTAATGAAGATACATTGGAAGACATTGCAATCTAGCCGTAGAACTATCGTGCCTTTTGTGTTTCGAATCACGTATATCGATGGCGTTTGTTTCGTGGTCAGTAACCGTTCTTTCTGTACTACCGTTGTCGTCCAGCGCAAGCAGGGTGCGCATGTATTCTAGATAAGGCCGAGATACCTCGTGCCGGGTACAGATTATGTAGAAAGGAGACTTGAAGGGACTGAGGAGCCTAAGCAAGTGTACGGGCAAGCGGCACGGAGGAGATACTGATCATTCCGGAGGTGAGCCTATTCTATGCCAGTCACTGATCCACCTCACGTGCCACGCTTTATTGCTGTCCTCTCAGATTGCGCGGTGTGCGACACGGGGTACGGAAGAGGAATCGCCCACACGTGCTACTACTGCGACAACACCACGGCCCGCATGCTCGTCGCAATGGGCATGCTCTTCTGCTTGGTGGTGCTTATGGTCCTGGTCCTTGCGGTGATATTTCTCATAGGGGGCCTTGATGCCATCCATGTTGTCCGCCAGTCCGTTGGGCGTACACTCGCCGTAGGCAGCAAGGCACCCGGGCGTGCGTGCCCTATACCGGTTACCTGCATGTCGGAACCACCCTACAATGAGGCCGATGATTTCGATCGGACCTATGGAGGAGGCAACGAGTTCGACACGGCGTTTGCCTATCGTCGTCCTCAGGCTTCCGTCGTTGCTGGCAGCAGCGCAAATGGGGAACGGGCGAATAGTAAAGTGGACGCAGACGCTGGTAGCGGCGGGAGGTCAAGGAGTGGTTGGGTTGGCGACAAGGTCAAGAGTTGGGTTTCGATATTACCACTGGATAAGCTCAAGATCATCGTTGTAGTGTGGCAGATTCTCACTGGATTTTCGGGCATCACGGGGGTTGAATACCCGGCTTCGTATTCGACCTTCCTCTCGTGGCTCAACGTCGTTAACCTCGACCTGGGGAGCATCTTCTCCGCCTCGTGTGTTCTTCCGTCCGCGAACTTTTACCTGAGTTTACTGCTTACAACGCTGACGCCTTTGGGTTTGGCAGCTGTGCTGGTATTCACTTTCCACATGGCAAAGCACAGGGCGGGCATTGGGTCGGCCGGGGTGATCGCAAGGAGAGCGGCATGGTCGAGGCATGTGGCAGCGGGGTTACTTTTAACGTTTTTGGTGAGGTTGTGATTTTCTGCTTGCGCGTTAGCTGTACACATCGCTAGACGGAGGGGTAGAAACGTCTTGGCTGTCGATTGCCCGTGCCGCTTGCACCCTAAAGCTAGTGGTGGGAACGTCGTTAGAACTTATAATACGGCTTTCAAAAAACGAAAACAGAACGTAGGTCCGGCGTTGAGCGTTGACTGAGTGCGTGCAGCCATATCAAACGCGAAGGAGGTTTGAAGAGATTGGACACACGTCGACGGCATGAACCTTCTATTTCCGATACCAAATGGATGTTCCAATGTTGTTTTGATTTGTAAGTACCATGGTTCGCTGCGTCACCGTGAAAGCACCCTGGCTCCAATGCAATGATGAGTACACACCACATGTACAAGCCCGGATTACATACCGCTTCCTATATCACTGCTCGCAGGTGTTTACGTCGACTTCTACTGCGGCGTTTAAAACGTTTTCTTGTGACAGCGAGGTTGTGGACGGCGAGAGCTATCTCAGGGCAGACTTCAGCATTTCGTGTAAATCGAGGACGCACACTTTCTTCCAAGTGTACGCCTTGCTCATGATCCTGGTAAGCAGACCAGCGAGAAGATAAAGCCGCCGTCGGCATCCACCCTCTTTGTTGTGTCTCGTATGTTTTAAAACCTTACCGCCGTTACAGGGACGGTTTTTACACAAGCTATATGGCCGTTGTCGTCTAGCCCAGTTATCATACGTAGGTCTGTCCATAGCCTTCCCCTCTCGAGACTGAAAAATCTACATGTGTGTACTTGGTGGGGTGCAGGTCTACCCCATCGGCATTCCCGTCCTGTACGCCACCATTCTGTGGCAACACCGGGAATTGCTCAACCCACACATCGGATCCGATCCCAATGGATCCAGTCAAACGGCCGCCACAGCCCACCTTGCGGGAGGAACGGAAATCCCCTCCGTGCTAACGTGTACCAAACCAAAGGGTCAGAAGATGAACAACTATTCGCTTGAGGAGTTGCAAGAGTTTGCAGAAAAAGTGGAGGCGCGGAGGGAGAACCCGAAGCTGGTCCCCTCCATGTTTCTGTGGAAAGACTTTGGTGAGAGAGCACGGGAATTCTATGCCCCATGACCAGTAGCTTCCATATTTCTGTGGAAAGACTTTGGTGAGAGTGCACTTTTTCTTTCTTTGCCCGACGGCCTATAGAATAACGTGTGTGCAACCGGCGTTTAGGATTTTTGGGACGCGTTCGTGGCCCCCACTCCGTGATGGGTGTATGAGGCAAAGATATCGTCATGGCTGGATTACGCAGAGCCCCTCCGACGGAACCTTTGGTCCGGGTATCACGCTTTCATACGTTGATGCACGTCTAAACCTCGTGAAAACCTTGTGACCACGGTTTGTTCGTACCCAGGCCCAAGTTTATACTATTTCGAGGTAATCGAGTGCGGCCGGAGGGTTCTTTTGACGGGAGTGCTGATATTCATCGATCCTCACAGCCCTACACAAGCAGCCATGGCTTGCATTTTCGCCTTCGCGAGCCTCTTGGGGTTCGAGCTCCTGCGGCCCCATATGGACCCCACTGATTCCTGGCTCTACCGCTTGGTAAGCCGCCGCTGTCTTCGGCAATGGGTTTGGTAAAGCAATACTGGACGTTACAAAAACTCGTGGTTTCTAGGCATGCTAACCTTCTGACCAACATGCTACATTTTGGTTCAATTAACGCTGTTCAACCAAACTCCGTTAAAGACGAAGGCATGGCCACTTCTACGTATGCCAAATTTGGACAATAGGGTGCAGGAATTCGTGGCCTAGGTAAACCATGCGAATATGCGGTGCTCCAGCTGTCAACGCCACCGCTGGGGAGAACCAACAACACAATCATGCTTACACTCCGCATTACCCGCGTCGTGTGTGAAACATTGAACAGGGCTGCGTCATTATCTTCTTGAGCAATTTCTTGGCGCTGCTAATTAAGGTGGACGCCGGAGAAGCGGGCAACCGTGAAATTTTCGGGGGGCTTCTGGTGGCAGTCAACGTTCTACTGGTGCTCGCCGTTCTCGTCACATCGTGGTTTGCCACGCAGCAGTCGGTCGACGACTCCCGCGAGGAAGAAAGCTCGTTTGCAATAGCAAAAAACATGCTATCAGTCGAAAGATACGCTGCCAACAGCGCGCGGCTCACACGCTATAAAAAGAACGCCAAGTTGTCCGCATCCTCTTCTGCCCGGCCCGGCTTGCCGCCTTCCGGCCCAGGCTTGGCTTTTCGTGGTAATGCGGCAACACTTCGTCGTCATGGAAGCGGCCTGTCGGACACCGTAAATAGCGAGGATCCTGTGCGGACATTGTCGCGCAGCGCAAGTGCTTACGCTGCCATGGAGGAAGAGAAAAGCAAATTCCGCAGTGATCCGGGCTCATTAGAGTGCGACGGCCCCACGAAATCTCTCTCGACCACCATGCTATAGTGAAAGGCAGATAAATCGTGTCGCTTGAGTGCTAGTTGTAATCGGTGTCTTGGGTTGGGCATGTTTTGTTGATATTTCGTGCGGCACATCGCCGAACCGATATCGTCGGGAGATGCGTTTGCCTCGCGCATTCGCACCTCGCTGTTTGATTCAGAAAGGACACGTAAATAATGTGGACTTTCCACCACCTTGGTCTGCCAGCCTCGACCGGTGTTCGCTTGGTGAAGAGGCAACCCGCAAAAAATACGTTGAGGAGTTTAGGCGAGAGTGTACGGTTTTCTTGGCTTCTGTCAAAATTGGGTGTCGTGCAGGACTGGCGGTTGGCGTTGATTTCAGGTTTTACTACATTTTTCAGGCGCAGCAAGCGTCTACTTGGGCTGCTTTCACGCCCCCATGTTGTGTCTAGGGCATCGATAATAACATGCTCGGACGGTACCAGCTATGATGTCATTCGGTGAAAATAAAAAGTCACTTGTTTTTGTCCGGTGTATATCGCAAAGAGCGGCATCGCGGTTCTGCCGCAGGAAATACGCAAGATGCTGCAACTTCGTTCCGATGATTGACCGCAGGTGTTGCGCATCGACGTGAGCTGGCCTACGGTACGTTGGACCGTCGTTGATGGGAGCATTGAGAATCTCTGAGCGATGTTTTTTATGGTTTGGGTATGTAGGCGGGAGGGGTGGGCAGATGTGCGATAACGCAGCTGTCAGTATAACGTCCTGTCGCTGGTAACTCGGTGTGAATTGGTCTATGTTTCATGGTGCAAACCTCGTCGGGGCTTTAAACGCCATCACCGCGCCTGAATGCACCTGTGATTTTTTCTCACTTTCGTTCGCCCTCTCAAAAAAAGCGGCTGCAAGTACCGTTTACAATGCCGTTACCGGTGTTCTCACATTTGGGAGCATCTCCCCAACGTACTCCTGACTACCCCACATATTATGTTGTGACGCTTGATTTATTTGTATTTATTTTAACATTTTAACATGTGGCCGTGGAGCTCCAATTCTAGCAGTCGACTAAGCTTGCCTAGACACCATCGCGCGTATCGTCCTCGACGTCGTTATTATATGTGAGTGATATTTAACGTTGGCACAACCTGGCCGTGTAGTAGAGCTTGTAAGTTGTGCGTATCGAGTTAGGATCCGTAGCCAAGGCTAGTGTATAGACTGTTATGCGTAGTCAGCAAATGATGGCCGCCTTGTTTATGAGTTGGCAGTCGAAGGGAAATATCGCCAACAAGGTGTGTTGTTCTGCCAGTAATCCAGGCGCAGAGCCAGGAGAAAACATCATTGTACTTTTGTTAGACCCGGATGTTTCCGGCCCGTTGTATTAAACTGCATCAATGCACAGGTTTTGTGGTAATTACGTGATAGAAATTGAAGTGTTAACAGACGAAGGAAAGCCAAGCCACACGAGAATGTTGCAAACCAGGCGCAGAATTGCCAGCGTGGTGGGAACAACACATTCCGCAGCAGGAGTCTTAGCACGTCACAGGCGGGGACAGACCGCCCTCCCATGCTGAAATGTGAGCTGCCCAACGCCACACTCTGGACCTGTTTTCAAGGAAGGGCAGGTTCCGCACTAAAGCCGGATAATATTTGGAAGAAGGGGGGACGATGTGCTACCACCCCCCTACAAAGGTAAGTTTTATATCACGTACCTGCGTGTCATAGTTGTGCCACAACGTCCTAATTTGTAACAATATTGAATGGTTGACCTCCGAGTTTCAACACATTTTGCGGGATCCGTTAAGAAAAATGTGAACTTGCTTGCAGAAAGCGGGGACAGCTTAGCAAAATGATCCCATGTTTTGAAAGATGCTTCAATCAAGCTAAAACTTTCAGGGTATGGTATAATTGGGATAGAGACGTCGACGCCGTTGTTAGAATATGCCAATTCCACATAAATATGTGGTTACAGCCAATACAAGTTCCAGGATTATTATCTCGCGGCCACGGTCCTAGAATATGTTAGGCATATTCCAGAATGTTTACAAGTCTACACTAGTCTAGTCTACACATTGAGATCAAGGCCATGCGGTATTATTGTAGTGTCATCATACCCCCATTTTGAATAACGGGTTTTGACCAGTCGCGCGAGTGACTCGGCTCCTCACGGACAAAACTACTTATGTGGTTGTTTTGGAGCAGCCGCAACGTAGCTTAATATTCCATTCCAGATTTATATTGCCTACATGTACTTAAAACAGAAATAACTCTTAAATACCGCAAGGAAACAGTGCTATTACTGGCGACAGTGACCCCGACCCACTGATAAGAAAGGTACCAAACAAACATCAGCATCACAACATAACAATAACATAACAACATAATGGCAACATCAACATAGTCTAATGGTAAATTCAAAATAACATCAACATAACATCAACATAACAAAAAATACATACTCTGGAAGTAACAAAACTTCAACCTAACATCAACATAACTTCAACATAACATCGACGCAACATCATATATGTTATGGTAACCTGAGTTTGTAGTTACTACGCGTGCGCGTGCTTTACGCCCGAAAAGATTGCAAAACACTATCGCAAACTGATAACACATCGACCGCATCACATCTCTCTACGCCCTGCTGCAGCAGGACACTCAACCCTGTGTACCAGCAATCCTCGGGATCACACATCGTCTACACATCGTCTACACAAGGTCTCTCTTTCTTGCCGAAAACGATTCAGGGGGGTCGGTTACGTAGACGACGTTCTGCGGTCCAGTTGTGGCCCGATTGTGGCTTGATGGGTTGCATCTGTGAGTATAGTGGTAAGCCTGATACCTCGTCGGCGGCGGGGGCATGTTTACTTCACCACATGCTCGGTTGATCCAGTTTTCTATACACGATGCCTTGGCATTCGCAGCTCGTCACAGCCGCCAGGCCCACATGGATATC
Organism: Undaria pinnatifida; assembly: GCA_012845835.1. NCBI lineage: Eukaryota > Phaeophyceae > Laminariales > Alariaceae > Undaria > Undaria pinnatifida. The sequence goes on from JABAKD010000025.1 coordinate 1,352,998, forward strand.
GTGAGAGCTGCTCATACCACATGAGCTTTCCTACCTTGAGCTTTTCTCTAACGGGAGTTTTCAGTGGCTATACTGCCCCAAATCATGCCAAGCGGGATCGATTGAGACGAAGGACAAAAAATTATATGTCGCGATTGCGGCGAAAACAAAAACCGAGGCAATCCCAAGCGTTTTGTCTTATAGTCTCTTTTTCAACGCCATTTTTGGACGTTTCAGGACGAACCAAAGCGACATATATATTTTATTAATCTTTTTTTTATTGTTGGAAGAGAAATCCGGCCTTAGAGCGGAACCCGCCCAAGGTACAATGGGCCGCAGATCACTAATCTAACTTCGGGAGCGCTCAGGACTGACAACGTACGTATGCCCAACAAGCATGTGAGACACGTGGCCAAGACATTCATCACCGCGACTCCCGTTCATTTGTACTATGGCCTTATAGTACCCCGACGCCCCGAGAAGATGTTCCTGTCGACGTATTTGCGTCCACCTCCATGTGACACAATCTAGCCAACACGGTCGTTGGTAAGGTGGAGATATTCTTGCCTTGCAAGGGTTTCGGCGTCTACTTCGTTACTACCTTGATATATATATATATATATATATATGCCATTTTTATTCCTCCCCGTGATCTGGGTTATGAATGGTGGTCCGTGCACCTGCGGACAGAACCCTAACCCACACATATACCGGCACAGCATCAGCATGTTGCAACCATTACACTTCCCGTAGGACGGCTTCTACACTCTTTCAGCCCCAGTCGACGATTTTCGGGAGAATCTGCCCTAACGGCGAAACCTATCGTTGGCTGTCCTCTGTGAAGGTCATTCGACGTCGCTTGTGGAGACGCCTTGGAGCCCCCGATGTAGGAGAAGCAGGTCTTCGCCGGCGTACCGAAACCGGTGGCATGTCCGGAAGTTGATTCGTGACGTTTCTACCATACGAACGCTCTTAACTGGAATATTTGCCATGATCTTAGCGGCGCTCAAGCCCGTACATCTGTTTCAAGCTGACCCCCCGCCGAGCCCCGGTCCTCTCCCGTGGCACTGACCGGCCCTAGGCCTGCTGCTACACCCTCGTTTCTAAGGCGGCGCTTGCAGTGGCCATAGTCAACCGTACCAGGCCTTTTCTGGGCCTGCGGCAGCCCTCCGGTGGTGAATCGTAGTTGGGTACGTTGTTGCTGTTGCTGATATTTGCCCCAACCCCTGCTGTGACCCCCTCTGTGTCTGTTGCGGGAACCTCTTGTCGAGAAGGTTCTGACTCCTGCCCCCGCTACCATGCACACCGGGGCAGCCGTCCGCTCCATCCCGGTGGTGCCCCCGCCTCGCCTATCACAGCTGTTGCGGGAGAATAGCTCCTGGGGCAGCTGCATCCCGACTGGCCACTGTCGATGTAGCCGTCTTGGCGTTCCCCGTTTCCACACATTGAGCGGCTCTGGGGCAGTCGTGTGCTACCCGTGGCCCACGGGTCGCAAAGTTGTTCGTCGACCCCGGACTATTGCGGGGAAAGACTCTCGCTGCGTACCTTCACAGTAGTCCCCCCCCTCGCACCATGGGCGGCCTGTGTGCAGGTGCCCGGGTCGGGATACGGCCGAAGGACTACGACGGCTTCGTCCTCCGTCGTACTCGCCCTGCTTGCACCGTTTCCACCACTTGTCGTACTGCGGGCGGGTGTGGGATTCTGCTGGTTGATCTACTGGGGCCTGAATGCCAGAAGCTTGGCCCCTCCGCCGTCATCCCTCCATCTTCACCCAAGGGTGACCCCAACCGTTTATCGCCCCCGCCACTACCTCTCCTTCTACCGGCCAACGCTGTACCTCTCGTCCGATCTAACTCTCCGACATGGATACCTCCCGATTGAACGATATGTGTCCTGCGCCCAGCCTACCTCGGTTGTGTTTCCGTTGGCGTTTACTATTTTTTGTTCCCGATTTTCTCGCTTCGGTGCCACCAGCTCCTTGCCCGGTAATGCCCCAAAGCCAGATCGCAAGCGGATATGCAGCGTTGAGGGGACCCCTCAAGTGGTGATAATACCATGTGCGCTTCGGTTGACGTCTGTACCCATGGGGGGGTTGTCACCACGGAGGAGTAGTTAGCCAGCACGCCCTCGGTCGTACACAGGCAGTTGGAGCAACGATGCAGCAGCCGCAATGAAAGTGCTGTACTTTCGGCGGTAGGAAAAAATGGAGAACCTGACTTTGTTAAATTCGCAGCACATAACCTTTTGAGTCAATCTTCGTTCGTACACTATAGGGTAGACTCTGGGATATACTTTTTGCGGTAAGTATTTCTACAACTCAAAAAATGTATGCAGAGTATCCGTCGTCGCGGTCGAAAAGAAAGCTACCTTCAATATGACGCCATCAAGGTGAGAAGTCTTGGGGTGTTCTTACATTGGTCTCTTCATTCTGGTTGTCCGTACCTGGATCGGTTTCGCTTCGTCGTCCCAGGCTAGGACTCTCCAGCCTGTCTACCCCGGTTTGACCCCAACTCTCCAGCCCCCGCCAACCGTGTTCCCCACCCTCCCTCGGACGACCTTCGCTAGGCAGGGGGACCTTTTCCTCAAGGCACACGACCTGCTCTTCTACCGCCCCCGCCCCCCCCCCCCCCCCCCCCCCGCCAGAAACCCACCACCGTGTTGAAAGGAAAGGTGAAAGATGGACGGTCAGCTATAATTGCGAGGGAGACGTGGACCTCTCGCCAGAGGCGTTGTCTTCAGGATTGTGAATTTGTACAGGTGTAATAGTTTGTACGTCGAAGGGCTGTTGTAGGAGTATTGTCAAAAGCGGACTAGTCCTGCGGTAGTAGCACTAATGGTATCGGTAGTAGTATTAAGACCATTAATAGTAACGGTAGCATGAAGTAACGGTAGAAGTATCAATAATAGCATTAGTAGTGTTAATAGTGTTAGTGGTATTAATAGTACTAATAATAACGAACATGGGGTCGAAGTTTTCGTTTTATATAATGTTCGATGTAATTACACATGGTGCTTGTTTCCTTCACCTCCTCATGTGAGGAACCATGTGTTGTTAATAGTCAGCCATCAAGTAATTTCACCAGAGTACGTATGTATACGCTGTATGTATACTATTGATGAGACTGACGCATATAAGCTTTGTAGGGTTGTTCATGTATTATAGTATCGAGGGAGATGTTGAGCTCCTCATGTGAGGATCAACTTTCTGAGGAACGTTCAGGTGCGCCCCTACCGTGAATGTATTACCAATACTACTGTTAGTAATACTGTTTCTAGTACTATTAGTACTATCGTCAGCTGCAGCCGTCAGGTGGGATTGTGGAGAAGAAATCGGGGAATGACTGGGAGGGGCTGCCTGGTCAAAATGGAAGAAATATACATACAAATCATACACGAAGCCTCGAGAGAAATTTGTTCACTAATCGGACCACGTACCGTGCCGTTCTCGGTGGCATTGAGCACAGCGATTAAAACGCTTGCCCCGACAACTCCAGGAACGCACAAATTGTACTGCGTTTCCCGTCGCCGTAACTAAAAGCCCCAACAAACTGCAGCCGGAAAGCAACGGCGTAAAGCCCCAACGAACTGCAGCCGGAAAGCAACGGCGTTAAGGTTGGTCTCAGAGATGGGTAAGACACGTGCCCCAGGGTGCACCAAAGATGTGTGATGTTGGAACGTAGTCCATCTCGACGTAAACAGTTTTTTGGATTGCAAGAATAGGCCAAAATACTGTTTTTCCAACACCGAAGACGGGCCTAACGCGACCTTAATATCAAACCCTGCCTGACGAAGGTCATGCCCCTTGCAGTTGTTAGGCGGCGACCACAGGACAACATCACCGATCTCGACTTTTCTGGCATTCTAGGAGTTTGTCCGTTTGACCAAGAGCAGGAGGAACGACGCAAAAGTCGCACCACAGTGGCAGGGGTGCCTTTGAGACAAGGCTAGACAACGGGTGTTCACACAGGATCGGTGTGAGCCTAGGCCTGTTGAACTAGGTGATCCCGGTCATCAAGCAAGTGAAACTGCCCGAAGAGCGCCGGATGAAATGTGTACAGCCAGCAAGACAGCGCTCAGTCAGATCACATAAGCGACGACCCGAACATGGTGGACGGGTATACGTCTGACTTACGATGGGTGGTGCGCAAAACATTTAGTTTCACACCCTGTCACTCCACAGCAACGTCGCTACGTTAGACGCGCGCTACGTTCGATGTACCCATTTTTATAGAAACCGTTTAGGGAATGACACGACCATCTTGACCCATCTTAGCCCAACAATCGCCCCAATGCCATAATGCATTATTGTTTTGCAACTTTAATATGGTTGATATCTAGACTTCCATGACGTTTGTCGTCGGCTTTTGCCCTTGCACTTTACTCCAAATATTTATGGAGCGAGGTGGGTGAGACATAGATATTCGCTAGAAGTGAAGAGCCTCAAAATACCAGTGGTACAATGTGGCATGCGTCCTTAGATGAACTAGGTAGGCTAGGGTATTAATTTTGGGGGCCACTCTTTGCACTGGGTCGGGATTACTCGTGCGAGTGACCTCCATGTTTCCTAGTGGCCTTAAGTTTTCCTGCTTGTCACATTGTGCGATATGAACCGGCAATGGCGTGGTTATCTACGCCGCGCCAAGAAGATCCCTTAAAGTCTTCTCGCTGACCAGTGAGTACATTATTGCTCGTGCGAATATCTCAAACCCAGTCGTTAAAAAGGTGTGCCCCCCCCCCCCTCAGACGTAGCCTTGGCCACAGCCACGACCTACATGTTTGTTGTAGAGTTTATTTATTCAAATCCACCCAGTCTGTTGAAGAAGACACCTTTCTTCGATGGTGCCGTCGTCGACGATCGCACCCTCAAGTGCGTAGGGCTTTCTCGGCTATACCGACCGACTGAAGCACAATGCGAAATTCGAACAAATTCCCGGTAAAATACGCGACGTGTCATGATAGCCCGTAGAGAGGCAGCCACTAATATATTACAGGCTTCCACCTTAGACATGGGTAGAACGAAATGTCCAAAGAACGACACGATACCACTTGAATTGCCTAGCAGCATATCTAGCAGACTGAGCATGGTGAAGACCGTTTGTTGCCGTATTCTCGCTAATGTTATAGTAACTTGCACCTAAATACGGGAACAGCCATACTGTCGTTCCGTGAAAGCGTGACCGAGCGGAATAAATAAAACGGAAACGGACAGAAGAACGTACGAAAACCTAGCCTTAGTGATGGTGTCCAGCTACCCACTTGGGGAGTCCCCGGGAATGATCAATCTATGTTCCTGTGGACCATATAAGCAGCTAAGGCGACTTCTCATTTTCTTGTTACATAAACGGCATTGTGTCATGCTAAACGTATAGAAATTGTAACGTGATATCGACCTGCTTCATCACAAAGAGATATTTGATTTTCCTGCATAGATAGGTAGGCATCGAAAAGCATTGCCTCCGACGGCTCTCAGAATGGTGGCAAACGCGACGCCTAGCTTGCGATGACTTAGGCGCCAGCCACCGCCTAATTAGTAGCATCATCATCGGACACTTTTTTGTTTTGAAAAAACCATGTTTGGAGTGAGGTTGACATTATTCTTTGTGGGAAGATGTTGGTGCCATCCATTCCTCTTCCTACGCCCCCCCCCTCCCTCTCCCTTCATTTAACTCGTTGAACACGACCCGGCGATTCACACTGAATGAACGCAATGCGCTCTCTGCCTGCTCCGCTAAACCTCAACGTGCTCCACTCCGGGATTGTACATACATACGGGAACGCGAGGAAGACACATTGTCCGACGGACTACGGCCACGCATGATACATACATACGACAGTTACTGCCTCCCCGTAATGAATATCCTCCCGTGAGGGAACATAAAAATCGTCGGTTGTTACATCGTGCATTCGCTAATTTGGGAAAAATGAGATGTTACATGATCGATTGTGGAGAGGAAGATAGAAGTCAGGTTGAGGTGCCGGTGTTGGCCTTGGCAGGATCTTACCAGCGGCATTTTCTTGCTTGTTCTTTTGGCCCGTCGAGCATTCTCATCACAGGTTACTTTTAGTTTCTGTGCATTGTTTAAGACTTAGTTTGGGTGAGTTATTGGTTAAACTTTGCAAGTAGTCGTAAACGCGGAACAGTACCCCACTAATACCTTGACAAATATCGTCGTCGACAGACCATGGGCTTTTCGGGTCGTGGGTTTGATTCCCACCATCCACAAAAATGAACATTTCAGAGTTTACCCATCCATGCCGAACTTCAAAAATACTCACCCTGCTATCCCCAGGAAGTGAAAATCGCTTGGATATTGACAGGTCTGCCTGTACATCCGGCCGACAAGCTATCCCGCCGTTCAGGGGGGGAGAGTGTTATAAGGCTTAGTTTGGGTAAGCTATTGGATAACATTTTGCGAGTGTTCAAACGGACTAACACCCCACCAATCGTAATACCTTAACAGTATCCTATTACTTTTCGAAAATATTTTGTCTTAGCACTTGTTTTGCTGTCATTCTCTCTGATGAATAGACTTACCTGGGTAGCTCAGATCCAGGAGCATTTTGAAGGAAAGCTGTTCTCCGCCCTCCACGATGCGCTACGTATTTTCGTGTATATCATTGTTTTGTTGCTGTTCATTACTTTATACTTTCCAGCTCTACACCTCGTAACAGGTTATACCCTCGGCAAAACCTTATGGACAAGCCGCGGTCACAAGTGACGTCCTCTACCCCCCCCCGGGTACATGCGTGCCTTCATCTTGTGGCCCATATGCATGGATTCCGCATTGTTTCTCGTTTTTAAGCATTATTGTGTGCTCGTCGGTTTTCACCGATATCTGGTCAACAACCCAGAAGCTCTCGCGCTTTCCGCTAGTCAGTTTTGGCGCAGGGTAAACTCCCTACGAGCACGAACATGCACTCCTGGGGACTCGAACTCGCATTATTGATTTGCAGCAGTACGGACGAGAGTCGCACCTGCTACACACGGGGAACGCATTTATTTCCTGCCATAACTCGTTAACTGCTGTCTCTGCCGATCCCATAGCAAAAACTCAACATTTTTTTTTTGTTTCTCCTCCAAGATCACCATAGATGTCGCAGAATCTATAGATGGGTTTTTAGTCTAGTTCTACAGTCTCAGGCTGAAATTCTTAACAAGACCCACGCGATAGAGTTTTGGTTTCAAAAAATGAGATTTAAAAGACTTCGTGTTTTCTCTCGTTTTTTTCGGAGCAGCAGTGGGTTCTATTGCCTCTTCGTGTTGTGTTTTTTTTGTGGGACAAAGTACATGTATAGACTAGAACGCATGAACAAAAATAATTAATATGCCGTCTTCGTTTCGCAAACGTGCGAAATATTTGTGTTTTCATGTCCATGTTACATCATGCGCAAAGTGCGTGTAGTCCATGTGTCCAGTAGCCGTTCCGATTATCACCGCACAAATCGTACCAGATAAAGTACAAAATATATTTCGATTTTAGAGGTGGTCTGCATATTAATATGTTTTCTCGCAGCTGTTCCAAAACGAGCGGCGGAGCCGCGCTCGGGTCGGAGTTTTAGCCTGGGTTTGGGTTAGGGTTAGGGTTAGGGTTAGGGTTAGGGATAGGGATAGGGTTAGGGTTAGGGTTAGGGTTAGGGTTAGGGTTAGGGCTAGGGTTAGGTTGGGTGGACGCTCTCTTGCGATTAGACAAACAATACACAAAAACACAGAACACAGCCTAAAAACCTCTACAAACAAAGTGGAACTTATTTTGTACTTCAACTGGTACGGTTCGTGGAACACAGCCGGTTGAGGCACTTTTACGTATATATTATTGTGGTTTTTGTCTCACATTAACTCTTCTTGTCAAACATCTAGAGTCCGTGGTAACTAAAAGGTGCTGGAGTCCCAGGAAATTCCGAAAGCCAAATGAAATCAAAATAAGTCCGGGACTTACTACGCTTTCCCGCTTAAAAACGCACGATGATACCACGATACGAAGAAGGCGCACAAGTGAAAAGATCCAATGTGCAAACTGAACTCACATGGAGGGGGGGGGGGGGGGGGGGGGGGGGGGGGGGGGGGGGGCGGAGGGGGGGGGGGGGGGGGGGGGGTGAGAGGGAGTGGGTGAGGGGGGGGGGGGGGGAGGGGGAGGGGCTGGAAGGGGGGGGGGAGGAGGGGGAGGGGAGCGGGTGGGGGGGGGGGGGACGGGCCGGGCAGCTCGATCTGCGCGTGCAAACTAAATATCCCATCCTGTGATTCGTACAACCAGTGAGGAGAGGGCGGAGCGTTCGAGGGCTTGGAGGGAGGGGGGGGGGGGACGAAAGGGTTGTTAAACAACATATTTAGGTCGCAAAGATGTTGGGGGTTGCTTTACGCGTGGTTGCTATACGCGTGGTGCTTGATCTAGGCGATGGTGCGCGTGGTGGAGAAGGAGGGGGCGTTGGAGAGGGGGACGAGGGTAAATTGCAGCAGAGGCATGGATGGCTGTAGGAAGATCATGAGGTGATATCAAGTGCATGTAAGTGTATGTTAGTCTGGCAGAGTTCGACGTGAAGTGGGTCGGGTAATGGAGTGCCTTCCGTTGAAGGATAGTATATAGATTCGACGTGAAACCACGTGACATTAGATTGTCACACTCACGGGGACGTCATCATAGATGGACGGTAAAGTAGGTGACGATGACGGGACAAGCAGGACGCCCCACATCTTACTACCTGCTCTACCTGCTCTACCTTGCCCTACCGTGTGCTTAGGCCTGTTTCGTCTGTCTTTTAGAGTCCAATGTAAAGAAAATAGTGTATAAGCTATTGAGTCTATCCAGCGAGCCATGAGGAGAGACCAAACAAGGGCGCCGGAACCCATGAGGAGCACGCTTCCCAACACCGACCAACCACGCATCCCTCACTCGGAGTACCACGACAATTTTTGATCAAGAAGAACCGGGGTGAAAAAAAAAAAGAAAAAAAGTTGGGGGGGGGGTGGTTTTCAAGAGGTTTAGGTCACATACTTCGAAGTGTAATATATCGGAGTGTCATACACAGTTTGCAAAGATGAGTTTCGGCCAAATATTCGATCTCATAGCTGGATATGGTGTATTTTCATTTTAATGGTAATATAAAAATACAGCTCAGCTAGCTGTGAGATCGAAGATTTGGCCGGAACTCATCTTTGCAAGCTTCTGTGTGATCTCCAATCGCGCGTTTTACGCACATATGCGACATATATATTTTCCGCGCAAATATGGATCTGCCCCACTTTGCCCTCCCCCCCTCCCGCCCATCTTTTGATCAAAACCAGGACCCCACATCCTTCGAAACTCTTCCCTCCCCTCGCCGGTTATTCGACTTACAGGATTCACTTGATAAACTGATGCATTTCCTTCCACAGCTGTCAGATTTTGTCCCCCTCAGAGACGGGTTTCATAGTTTCCGCGCACAGACTGACTAACATCACCCTGATGACCCTGATAGCTACACTGCAGTTGCAAGGGGAGTCGCCGACCTATATCCTTAATGAGGACACACAACCGGCAATACGCGCGATCGGAGTATCACACACAGCGTGCAAAGATGAGTTTCGACAAAATATTCGATCTCACAGCTGAAGTGCATTTTCATTTTAAACGAAAATACAAAGTATATAATAAAAACATAAATGCACTCCAGCTGTGAGATCGAAGATTTTGCCGAAACTCATCTTTGCACGCTGTGTGTGATACTCCAATCGCGTGTATTTCGGTCGTGCGTCCTCGTTAAGGATATTCTTCCCTTGAAACTACAGTGTAGATATCAAGGTCAACAGTGTGATGTTAAGCAGTGTGTGCGCGGAAACTATATAACCCGTTTTCGAGGGGGACAAAACCTGACAGCTGTGGAAGAAAATGCATCAGTGTATCAAGTGTGTCCTGTAAATCGAAAAATCGGTGAGGGGAGGGCGGAGGTTTCAAGGGCGTGGGGGCGTGGGTTTGATGAAGAGGAAGCGAGGGGGGCGGCGACGGGCGGATCAACTCAATCTGTGCGTGTAAACTATAAATCATTCAAGGGGATAAATTCGACGGTTTCGGAGGAATGCACCAGCTTATCGCGTATATCCTCTAAGTCGTACACCAGTGTGAGGAAGGGCGGAGTGTTCGAGGGGGTGGGGGGGGTGGAGGGATTTGGGGCTATACGGTTCTTAATAGCTTTTGGTCGCAT